>CATIXQ010000031.1:1888822-1932079 GCA_949711755.1 Leptidea juvernica
CCTTCACATCCTCTCTTCGCCACCGAAGAATATCAACATGAATAAATGTAAAACAAAACAGATAAAGTAAAGCACTTAACGAATAATATAATACAGAATAGCAACAGACATTATTCGCGTCCCCTACTCATTTAGCTGTCGGAGAGTTATTTAATACTCGGAGTGACCCTTCCTTGTTCTTGCCTCCCCCCCTCTCCCCCATTCCCGCTCTCCGGCTCTCTGAAAGTATATTGAACACATCTGCCGGACATTCGCGATATAAACCAAGCCGTAATAAATTTAACAATTTAAACGTAATGGTCACCTCGGCAATGCTTTTCGATATAAATGGCTTTTCTTAATTGAAAATGTCAGACATAAAATTTAAATTTTCGCAATTATTTCACAAGGCTGAAATTTTTGATGAAATTATGTTCTACCTAATGAGTTTGTACTTTGTTCGACGTTCGTTCACTGTAATGTCTGACAAATGTGTTAACATTTAATATTAATCTTAAAAAATAATTACATATTTCGCTTACAACCGGTATTCATACCAGAGGGACAGGAAAGATGGACTATAGTCCTAGTAGCACTACTGACTGTTCCCGAAATCTACTTTAAGCTAATTTATTTGTTAAGAAAAAATAATTATTGATATACTCGGTTTGGCGACTGTTCTTTGTTTTCATCTCGTGGTCCTAC
Organism: Leptidea juvernica; assembly: GCA_949711755.1. Lineage (NCBI taxonomy): Eukaryota > Metazoa > Arthropoda > Insecta > Lepidoptera > Pieridae > Leptidea > Leptidea juvernica. The sequence goes on from CATIXQ010000031.1 coordinate 1,889,507, forward strand.
CAGACTTCGAGTACCCCACATTAGAACTCAAAAATATTAAATTATTATTGTATATTGTAAGGCTTGTAAAAAATAACTTTAAGTTAACCAGCTTGAACGGAGCAATGATTAATTTATATAACCCATAAAATATTTGCATGTCTGTCAAGACCAAACATGTACCAACTCCTAAATTTGTAACATATCTAGCTAGAAGTTTCTTGCATATAAAGAACCAAAGTCACCGACATAGCCCAAAGGATTGCGAAACTGAAGTGGCAGTGGGCAGGGCACATAGCTCGGCGAACAGATGGCCGTTGGGGCAATAAGGTCCTCGAATGGTGACCACGTACCGGAAGGCGTAGTGTTGGTAGGCCCCCCATAAGATGGACCGACGATCTGGTCAAGATCGCCGGTGTAGGATGGATGAGGGCAGTGCAGGACCGATCGTCATGGCGATATTTGGGGGAAGGCCTTTGTCCAGCAGTGGACGTCTTCCGGCTGAAATGATAATGATGATGATGATGATGAAAGAACTTTGACTTTACCAGTAGAACTGCCGTTTATCACAGCCATGAGGTCATTGCAAACTTCAGTCTTTGACGTCAAGTTGCTAGGAATAGAGAGACCCAAAGCGTATACTAGGTGGTATTTTTTAGACTAGCAGGACGTTCAGCTGATGGTTATTGATAGGCCCTGCCCATTGCAATACAGTGCCGCTCAGGATTCTTGAAAACCAAAAATTCTGAGCGCCACTACAATTGCGCTTATCAACTTGAGGCAGAAGATGTTAAGTCTCATTTTCCCAGTAATTTCACTAGCTACGGCGCCCTTCAGACCGAAACACAATAATGCTTACACGTTACTGCTTCACGGCAGAAATAGGCGCCGTTGTTGGTACCCATGATCTAGCCGACATCCTTTGCAATAGAGCCTCCCATTTTAGGTGGATGGGCCTGGATGAACAAACCCAAGATTGGAAGAAGAGGGGACATGCATCCTTCATTACAATTGCATACAATGGTAATGATAATCCATTTATTAAGTATCAGCAAATTTTAATAACCAAGTCAGATCGGGCTGTGTAGATATTAGTAGCACAACATTAAAAAAAAAATAGAATCCATAACTATTCAAATGTTGTGAGCCTTATTTAGTTTAACTTCCGTTAAGATTCGTCTTCAATCTTTCCACACGTGTTTCGCGTCTACACGAGGTATCCTCAGGAGATGTTGACTCGCCAAATTCTGGCACGAGACCGGTCTCGAGTTGAATTGATTGAAGACATGACATTTGAACAACATAAAATGTTAAAAGATGCTTCTTAATGAAATTGCTTGCAAAAACGTAACTTGTAAAAAAGCCAAGTCTCGCAACTCAGTTCTTCTACCGGATTTTTAATTCACAAAATATTTTTAATATTGATATGGTCACTATAAGATGTTATTAGGTTAGCTTATTATGTAATAACTTAAGATATAAGGGACTTAAGTAGGGACTAAATATAAAATCAATCAGCCAAAAAAACTAAACTATAAGATTTATTTTAGTTAAATCTTATTTAAGTAAATTAAACTTGGTAAGTTAATTACCCTATTGGTTATTAACTTACCCATCCAAAAGATCGACTAAGTATACAAAACTTATTTAATTGTAATAGATCATTTTTAACTATACAATATAGTGTTTGACAATTATGAATATTATGGAAATAACAGAATTATTCACTCATTGATCAATGAAAAGCGACATGTGCGAACTTAGTATTAAACACAATATGGACAACCTTCGTAATGTTCTAACATCTTAAATAAAATAGTGTACGGTGAGTGCTGTATGGCCGGTACCTTATGAATTAAATATGAGCGCCTTATTCGATTCCGTAGTCCCTCGATATCTGATAATAAAAAAGAAATTTATCGCGCACATTCGCTAAAGGAATAGAGGCCGACTCTCATAGTCCGCTATTTTTTACGAGTGCGTCGGACGGCAATCACTTCATACACCGACCCCTGTCCGAGGCTTCGATGACAGAATTATTTATCAGTTTGAAAAATGACGGGAAATTGAATGTAGTCGCAATGTTTACAACGCATTTTCTGTCCAGTGTCCTCGGGGGCACCGTCCCTCGCGTTCCTGTGTCCACTTTTCAAAGAAGCCGTTCGGACGAGGGTCGATTCGTCCCTAGAGAAAAAATAAAAAATAAGTATCCATACGGCTATCTAGCCTCCTTGGACTGTAAGGACGTTGAGCAAAAAGTATTAGATAATACTTTATTCCGTTTGATCAGCGTTTGTTTCTTCGATTCTTCCAAATATTTCTATAGCTACCTACGTTATGAAGCAATCAATTTGAGTGACCGTAGCCATGTGTCCGCCCCCGGCCGGCGACCGTCGAGGGAGTTCCAATCTATAGCTTCCTGCTTCCACTTTATTGAATTATCGGACTACTATAGACTAATTGACTCACTCTTTCCAAAAACCGTTATATGTTATTAAGATAGTACATTGAGACTTCGATGCTCGACCAGGAACAGACGTAAACTTATAATGCCTACTTCTTGGCTAAGTCGAGTTAGTAAGTCTTTTGTGGGGCGATGTATATGCTTGCAGAACAAGATCCCAGAAAATGTTCAAAACAAAAGTATAACGATATTCAAAAGAATTCAAGTGTTTGTGAGGTTAAGGTTACTATGACATAAATGACTTTCTAAATGATACCACAGATTGAGAATGGCGCGACCGCCCTCAGGCTATTAAATAATGAGTTTAATTGTACAATATTACTTTTTAAACATATTCTTTGATGAAAAAAAAAGGGCGCTGAGTTTGTTGCGCCCATTCTTCTCAGGTCTGAGGCATTCCTTTTGGTATGGGTGGTAGTTTTTGACTATCAAGAAGTGATGTCATATCCTATTTTGAATAAAAATATTTGAATTTCAAAACGCACGTACTTTTTAAGTATTTTTTTTTATATAAGAGGGGGCAAACAGGCAAGAAGCTCATGTGATAGGGAGTGACGAGCCAGCTACCCATGGACCTCCTCAAAACCAGTAGTCAGGAGATGCGATGCCGGCCTTTAAGTGGGAGTTTACTGTTATAATGTTTCCCCAAATGGTGAGCCCTGATGAAAAGTCTCGCAGCATACAGCTTAGAGGTCGCCTATTCTTCATGATTAAATATTATTCAGCTGTATACTGGATTAAAAAAGTAATATCACATTCCAAATACTAAGGTATAGTTTTGATTAAATGACATGTTGATAGAAATTCATGCCTATCTACTGTCATAATTAATGAAATCACATAGATTACGGATTGGCCTCCGGTGAGGTACAACTAGATACCGCACTACCTAAGAACAATAGCTTCTTTATTACGGCAACTATTAGATGCTTGTGTGCGTGGCATCTTGACACTCAATGACATCTTTCAAATTTTGTAACATAAGCTTGGTGTTATTTTACATTGAAATAAATAAAATACAAAATACTTACTGATGATATGCGATCCCGGTGTCTTTCTTATTTCTTGCAGTATTATTCTTAGAAAGTTTTACTACACAGCCCGGCATTTTATTTCCAATTATTAGCAAAGTTTAGCAGAACATGTGGCACTTCAAAGAAACACATTGTTCGAGACTGGCTTGATTACGCCCATTTGAGCGTAGTATTCGTTGCCGCACTTTGCGACTACGCTTGCGGTATCTAATTTAATTTATGAGTTTTTTTTTAACTTTATGAAAATAAGGGATGAGACGAGCAGGACGTTCAACTGATGGTAATTGATACGCCATGCGCATTACAATGCAGTGCCGCTCAGGAATCTTGAAAAACCCAAAAATTCTGAGTGGCACTACAATTGCGCTCGTCACCTTGAAACATAAGAAGTTTAGTGTCATTTGCCCAGTAATTACACTAGCTACGGCGCCCTTCAGACCGAAACACAGTAATGTTTACACATTACTGCTTCACGGCAGAAATAGACGCCGTTGTGCTACCCATAATCTAGCCGGCATCCTGTGCGGTGACCAATCCTTAATCTAAGTGAAATTGTTTTATTTTATAACATAATTGATGTACTCAATAAGTTTCACTGAAACTTTATCACCTTCCCACACGATACATAATATATACCAGCCATGTATTATAACAGCCATGGCCGCTCGTAAAAATGTTTTATTCACCCCATACGGCGTCGTTAAAGGCGTAATAACGCAAGGAGGAATCGTGGAAGCAATTACCTATCTGTTATAGTTTGTTACAAAGGCGCTTGTTAAGTATCATTTTATTATCAACTCATTTGCCGAACAAGGACAACGTTAATACTGAATAATTGTTAAATTTTATGATCGACGATCTCAAATCTCTTTTCAATGTATCGCCGTGGTATGTAGTTATCAAATTTGCATGAATACCAGTGGGAGGTTAGATTATGGGTACCACAATGGCGCCTGTTTCTGTCGTGAAGCAGTAATGTGTTTGCATTACAGTCTTTCGGTCTGAAGGGTGCCGTAGCTAGTGAAACTACTGAGAAAATGAGGCTTAACATCTTATGTTTCAAGGTGACGAGCACAGTTGTAGAGCCGCTCAGAATTTTTTATGTATTCAAGAGTCCTGAGTGGCACTGCGTTGTAACGGGCAGGGCGTATCAGTTACTATCAGCTGAATTTCCCACTAGTTTCGTCCCTTATCGTAACAAAAAAAAATGTTGATGAGCCCGGGAAAATTTAAATTTGCTGCTGTCAAAGTCGATAATTATTTTAATTTTAATCATGAGTAATTATCATGTCCGGCTATGTAACATAATTAGGCTAAATAAGTTATCGTGTAGGTTACAGTGCGACACATTAATATTTGAATAAAAGTTAGGAAGAAAGTTATGTAGGTTTACTTTTCTGGGATATATAAGAAAGGACAATTGTCTATGGTCTACCAGCTTGTAAAATAACAAATAAATACACATAAATTGTAAAATCCCTTTGGTTAATTACAGTATTTTATTGTTAATTTACACACACGAAAATTGTTTTCAATGAATACATAACGTACCTATTGGACAAAAAAGCTAATGCAATGCGCTTTTTTTTAATTTCCGTCCTAGTGAATACCATATGTTAAGATCTTTTACACTCAATAAAATATCTATCTACCTAGTAGTCAATTATTATTTTCAACTGTTGTTATCCCTACTGACAAGAAAGTAACTAATTCTAGCCGATCTAATTAATTAGCAGTAATGTGTAAATATTACTGTGTTTCGTTTTGAAGGGTGCCGTAGCTAGTGAAATTACTGGGCAAATGAGACTTAACATCTTACGTCTCAAGGTGACGAGCGCAATTGTAGTGCCGCTCAGAATTTTTGGTTTTTTCAAGAATCCGGATGCGGAGAATGCGGCACTGCATTGTAATGGGCAGGGCGTCTCAATTATCATCAGATGAACGATATTTTCATAAAATCAAAAAAAAATCATATATTAAATTAGTAATACTGCTCCCAAATGGTCGTACTCGAGCCAGTCTCGAACAATGTGTGACGTTGGCTATTAATAGCCAACAGATAAAAGAACAGACAAAAGCAATAATATATCGTGATGTCAAATTCATTTATATGTCAATATCTATTCAAACAAAACAATTCTTATAACTATATTTACAATACTGTGCCTACATAAAATTAAAACAATCATTACGTGGAAGCGTACCAAGAATACTGAATTCATTTATTGCATAAAATCTAAGTATCGAAGCATAGAAAAAACTATTCTAAGCTAAAGTTTACTGGACTGAAAAATAAATTACATGTTTCGTGATAAAGTAGAGGACATATCCTCAAGAAAACGCCTAAAACATAGCCCGTATAAAGCTTTCTATTGGAGCAGACAAGTTATCTAAGTACCTATATTCATAACGAAATATTATAAGCCCGCCCGCCCAACAAGGAAAAACTGAAGCGTGCACATCCGTCGCCGCCCACAATATCATAACAGGCTCCTATTGGCTGTTATCACGTGATATAATATCATAACAGGCCGGGATTGGATGAGGAAAATCCCCCCGAAGAATTTCGTACGTTTGTGCAACGGGCGTCCGCGTTATAATAAGTACCGTCCATACGTTCCCGCAAACCCTCCCCGCGCGCCTCAATAAATATGTCGGGAGGTTTTGCCCCCCCGCCCGAGTATGAGCGGTAGGAAATGCCGACCGCCGAGTAGCGACCACCCTGTGGATCAATAATAATACTCGCCCATATCTGCAGTGGACTGGATCTGCTTGAGAAAGCATCGGGCCCGCACCCTTCCCCCCACTCGTCCCCCCCCGCGTCCTCGTCGCCGCTACACAAACAATATAAATCATTTTCCGAACCTGAAGCGACCGGTCACTGCTCACTCTACCCCGGCACTCGTCCGCACTGTAATACTGTCGTGCTGCCCGGTGTGTTGCTTCTGCAATGCAATTTAATTAGTTACTAGTATTGTTAGTTACTAATTCATTTCATTCTAATAAGGTTTTTTAAACTAGATGTCTAGTTTGGTATGGAATTTCTTTTCTTCTATAATAAACATAATAATATAAAAGGTACCTAGTAATTAAGTGACGATGTAGCAGTTATTATTAATAATTTTATAACTTAGATCTGGACATCTTCTTTCAAACATTACTTTAAAATTACATACAAACAGAAACAGTTACGAACGTAGTAAATGAATCTTTGTGGCAAAAAAAAAATCGCTTTAAAAGTAGTCAGTGGCTCAAAATTAATGGAAATGATGCTTCACTGCTGTTACATTAGTATGTGTATTTCGATTACCATCAATTATTGTTAAAAAGTAATTTGATATAAAATTTAGTAAGTAATTGCTAATTATTCGAATAATTATGATCTAAACTAATTTACATTGATTTAGTAATCAAAAAATTACCGAATCGCAATTTTATTTTACAAATAAAAGAATATATTTTATTGTTTATTTAATATCAGACTACTGATTATGAAGTAGGAAATACGTTATTCTATTTCCTTGTGCGTTATGCACATTTCTTGGAAACGCATCAGTAGAAATACAGTAGTTGAGTAACAATACTATTAAGAAATGCGAATGAAATTCTCCAAACATTTCTTCTACTTCATTTACAAACGTATTAATTAGGAGACTAATACTTATGGTATGTACATCTTAGTTACCTTACTCCTCCGAAACGGCTTTACTGATTTTTACCAAATTTTATATGTTATTCAGTAGGTTTGAGAATCGGCTACTATCTATTTTTCATCCCCCTAAATGTTAAGGGTAGTTCACCCCAAGATTTATTTGTTTAATTTTTTGACAAAATTATTTATTATTATTTTATTATGATTCAGCATTGAAAAATACATACAAATTTAAATTTTCGCCCTTCTACGATCTACAACTATTTTTGTATCACGATTTTCATATTATTCTGTTCCATCCACCAAACCGATATAGGGTTGCAAGATGGCAATCGAGTACAATATTTGTAGTACGATATATTTGGTAGGTCTGAGAATCGGTTGCATCAAAATTTTAATAATTGTTTGTTTTTAATGTGTTATATGGCACTACGACGTTTGCTGGGTTAGCTAGTATTTACATAATAATAATAATTTAATACAGGGGTCTAGGGTCCGAATATGATTTTGTTCCATTCCGTGTCGAGACCCTTGGACCGTGGGGTCCAAGCGCTATGGGGCTTTTTAAGGCAAAAAGGTTAGTCGACATCCCAGAAGACCGAAGAGCTGGCAGCTATCTCGGACAAAGAATAAGTCTAGCTATTCAAAGGGGGAACGCTGCCAGTATCTTCGGAACCTTGCCTAATGGGACACCTTTTAAAAATATATTTTATACAAATGATTTGAGTTTTCTTTAGTGTTAATTCCGCCAATATTTGTATTTAAACAATTCGACACGTGCTTCGCCTCTACACGAGGCATCCTCAGGACGAGTTGTCTCTTCAAAATCTGGCACGAGACTGATTTGGCGAGACAATGTCAAATATTGGCGGAATTAACACTAAAGAAAACTCAAATCAGGTTTTTCGATTTAGGTTCTGCTTAAATTTGTAATTATTAATATTATATATACTTACCTAATTAATTGTTTGTTACATTAAGTACATGTTGACCAATTTCTTGTTGTAATTGAGATTATACGTAAGTAATATAGTTATAACTAATGTATATACATTTACATTTAAAGTTAAAGTTAAATTATGAATACCAATTGTTTTACATACAAACTGAGTATATCTAGGTACGTGAGCAGCGTTTCGTTTATCGCAATACATCTAGATACTAGGAACGTGTCGATCGAACGGAGAAGCTGGCAAACTTTGCACAATTTATCAAATTGAGTTAGTGAGGGGCAATATCTGCGAGTGAACGCAATATTGCAGCGCGTGACCAGGGCGTCTGCAGTGCGCGCTCGATACATCGTCCGGCGACCGGAGTCCGACTCGGCACGTCCGCCGCCCCCGGAGCCTCGCGGGCCAGCGGCTACTCTCCCCAGCCACCCAGTTGACCACCTTTAGATATTTAGCTAACAATGCTTCGCGCTTCGCCTTACCCTTCTCCTCCCCTCCCACCCCCAACAATCCAACAGAGACACCACTCGCCTCGGACACTATATTTATTGGCGACGCTCATAAGTAAGCGAGGCAGGTTATAAGTTTCTCGGAAATGAATAGCCGCTTCGTAAAAGTGGCCGTCGTCGCTTTGAACAAGAGAGCGCCTCCGCAGAAGTTGTTACGACACTGGGGGTGTCTCCCACCACCCCATTTCGCTAGCTTATAATTAAAAAATAAAGGAATACACTGCCCCTTAGCTGCCTGTTTAATTTAAAGCTATTAAAGATAGCCAAGTGACAAGCTATCTCTTTAAAATATATTTTCACCCCAGCAAATATTATTTCTCAACGATATATCTTTACGTAATTTGACGTCGTTAAAAGAACTCTTGATAACACTAATACTCAGAGTAAAATAATTCTGACTTCATATATTATATTATAATATTTGGGATGTTATTAATCACCTACGATTAAATCATACTTGAATATTGATACTAATCAAAATTTTATTTCATTATCTTCCGTAGTGCTGTATAATAAGAGGGCTCAACCATTTCCTTTCAAATTTAATTTATGCCAGTAAGCCAGCCACGCTTCACTGTGGCTCATTTTGATAAACTCCATAATATATATATTTTTATGGACAAACACTGAAGATGGACATATCCAATTTATTATATGAATGATATTCAAATTTGTGGCATATCATGCGAAGGTGGATTTTGGCGACTGGAATCAGGTCGAACAGCTCTTCGGAACACTCTTCGTGATAAATTCTAAAAGTAGAAGACACGCAATAAAGCCACATCTACGCAACGCCAAGTGACCCTGAGCTTCACAGAGCACAGAATTCCCAAAAAATCCATAAACCCTACGTTGTAAGTAGTTAATTGGTTCTAGCTTTTTTCTGGGGGGCATCAAACGCTGGGAGGAATTGTCCTGCTCTATTTAATACAACCGGTTTCTTAGAAGTCAATTAATTGTCCTTGATTTCTTGAATTGGTAATCGCTCGAGATTTAGAGACCCAGTAATCCTAGACAAGGCGAGGCATAAAGGGGAATGTTGTTGAAGAACGGTGATGCAATAGGGTTTTTAGTGAGTTGAGTCTTCTGGGCGTTAAGCTGAACAAGTTTCATTTTATCTCATACTTGTTCTCAAGAGAGAACTTAATAGACGACCGAAGTGTCCAAAACTGGTCTAAGATTTCCCGAGATAGAATTGCACGGTTTGTGTATACGAAATCTACTGTAGAGTCACTTGTATAATAATGCCTGTAAGCATACAACATAACATTGATATACAGAAGCAACGTTGTAGGAGATAGAACAGAGTCTACAGGAACTCCAATGTTTACGGGCTTCAGTTTCGGCAATAGATATGCGTCGACAAGGACTTGAATATTGCACCTAGGAGGCTGGTGGTCCCACTAGCATAAACTCTCGGGAAGCCTAAATGATGAATGACATTTTGATAAAAGTGCCTTGTGCCATACACGATCAAAGGCTATAACCCAGGCTAACTATCAGGCCCTTGCTTTTGAACAGAAGATCAGCTTTCTCTTTTGCCATATGGGTCAGTGTCATACCTCATGTTCAGCGGCGGCAAGAACAGCTGTTTGAAGTTACCAAGAGCAGCTTTCAACAACGCCCAGAACTTGCGTATTCCATTCGGGTTACTGGAAAGCTGCTCGCCGATTTTATCGACGTGCTTCCATTTTGTACAGGCTATTTGCCGTGCTTTAGAACTTTGCTGTTCGGATCCTTTGTGCGTAGCGCCGCAAACCGTGTTTGATACGCCTGTTTTTTGCAGTCCGATGTTGCTTTAAGCGACGCATCGCTTTGTAACAGAGCTTGGTATAAAAATATCCATGCTCTGTAGTATCACATCGGCTACTGCAACGGTACAGGCAATGGGATCATCCGAAGGGAAACAAACCTTGCCCCAAGGGTAGGATGCAAAAAAGGAATAGCATCCTATCTGAATCTGCTGGTCGTTGGTGGTCTGTGACGTGGTCGTTGCATAGGCACTACACTCTCAACCAGGCAATGGTCAAACGTTTCGAGAAGGGCATCGACAGAGACCTGATAACTATCGGGATGAGTAGTCAGCAGAAGATTTAATAAGGACGGCATGTGGCTATACACATCTGGGAGCCACGTTGGCGACTCAACCAATTGGGATAGACCATACTCCAAGGCAAGATTATGCACAGATAGCCTCACGTACTCTGTGGTGCGTGTCCCAAGTCATTCAGTGGAGAGGATGTGTGTAAGCTCGTCGTCAATTGCCGTTTGAACGCAGCCCACGAGATGATCCCTTTCTGCTTTACCACTACGGTACCTGTAGGCATAGGTGCGGTCCGGTCCTCGACGCTAACATGTGCAAAACATAGCAGCACTAGGCTGCTACGTCAGTCGGGGAAGCATATGAATTATTGGATTTGCAAAGTCAGAGATAAACTGTCGAACGAGAATGTTTCTGACGATCACTGCCTTAACAATGAGAGGTATATAATTATTTTGTATATATGCATCAGACAGCATTGGGACACCAACTAAAATGGTTACACTGGAAAATATGCGGAGGAAGTCGCGGCTAACAGCGGCAGTAGAGGATAATAGCATGGCTCATATCAGGTACAGAATGCAATTGTATTCTGTACCTGATACAACATCAGATAATTATTTTAAAGCAATTGAAAGTCGGGAGTGATTTAGAATCCCCTCGTTCCTTTGAAGCCTTCGTCTCCCGCGCGCTCCCTTGACCATCGACCGACGATTGTAAGTGGCACATAAAATAAATGAATGTGCAACGGGACTCGCCATTGCAGCAGACAATATAAATTATAGCTCAGCTATTATATTTAGTTGAGTTCACTTTGCTTCCGATTAATTGAAGATAAATAATTCAATATCTGTATCCGATAAGTTACGTTAAATTTTAACAAATGAGAAGTCTTATATTGATCACTAGTGCAAGCGACAAGTGTTGTCGTGTCCAAATAAAAATAAAATATTTTATGAATATCATAGTATAAGAAGAGTACAGTAAAACTTTTATGATTCCTATTGTTATGCAAAAGAGCGTCGGAAACCGTAAAATACTTACTCTTGCTTGGGGTTCCAACGTAATACGATGATGATCGAAAATTATAAGTCAGTAAACAATACTTGTATTTTCATCAACATAAATAATTAATCAAAAATTAAAATCGATTACTCGTTTCTGCATCGCATCAAACTAAGATGAATTGAATACCAACAAAAATATGATTATAATTGCACTGGCTGAAAATATTGCTTATAATTATTTAATTGAATTGCAGTTGTTATGGAAATACTATGTTTTTTCAGTTTTTTCGGTTAGCTAATTATGTAATAAGCCAAATAAAATTTTGATATAACACTATATCACATTAATTGTAATATACGCCAAAGGAATGCATAATTTCAATAGATATAACATCACTCACAAGTAGGGTTGCCATCTGCAACTTCTTGACATCAAGATCACCATCAGAAATACGTTTTTTAGATTTGTACCCAATCCAGTTCAACAGGTACATCGGGGCACATATTGATGGTAGCGTTACAAGTATTTCATCATCGAATATTTTAAATACTTCGTCAAGCGGTAGGTAGCTACTTACTACCTTAAAGCGATTGACCATAAAAATACGACAAAACATTAAAATTATTAATGAAGGCTTAACAATGAATTCTAAAAGCACGCCCCATTCAAGTCTTGCTACTACTGGCAGATTGGACCATTTTTATGGATATATTGTTTGAGAAACATTATAAAATTCCTGACGATGTGGATGTTTCGTCATGTAGACCAGATATTTATTTGCAAAATAGAAAAAAAAAAGAACTTGTAGAACTTATGATATCATGGTATGTCCATGTCCACTGTTTCAATGCGAACAATTTATTATTTAATTTAAATAATTTAAAAAAAACTAAACAGGTAATATTTGTGGTCGGAGATACTGTCTTTCTGTGTCTAATTTTAGGTTATAAACTTCAATAGTGACCTCATATAAGCTAGTTGCCGGAAATACTTAGTCGTCACTTTACTTGGGTAACTTTCACAACATCATATCCTATGACCCGTTACTGATGGGTTATGCCGCAGATATTGACTACATCTTGAGCTGCAGAAGATAGCTTTCCGAGCTTTCTATATGGAATGTGAGTCGCTAAGAGACGAGTTTAATAAGATATTTTTTACGTAGTTCAAATATAATCGACTGGTTTTAAGTAATTTCAAAATTTTAATGTTCTGTTTATATAATATATTATAGAAGAAATTCGTTATGGATGTAATATAACTTTTAATATGTATGGTTGAGAGGGAACCTGCCTCCTTCTTTCAGATTGGAGTTCAACCTCTGTCAACTCGGAAATATCAATCCACACCTTATACATTACTTATTTAAAACAAAGCAGGCTATAATTTATTTTAGTCTGTAATTTCCTTAAAACTCGAAAAAAAAGTTGGGAGATTCACTAATATTAAATTGATTGCGCAAGCGGCGCCGGTTCCTTCTTCGTGAAGACGTTCTAAACGTTCTTCACGTAGAGCAGCCTCGATCAAAAGCATTCTTGAGGACACTTAGAGCAAATTTGCAAGAAAATTCACTCTAACGAAAATAAATAGTCACACATCTTTGGTTTCGTCAATTTGAGGCTAAAATTCCGTACAAACAGCTGTCATATTAAAATTTTCCTTCGCAATGTAAATGAATTAGTGTAGATTTAGAGAATCAAAATGTCAAACAATATTCATTATGGACAAAACTTTGGAACGAATGTAGAAACGGAGGTCTATTACCAAAATCGAAAGCCGAAGTTTCGGTCCGAAACGAAAGAACGGCAAACTTCGAATTAAATCCTATTACCAAAGAACTTCGGATCCGAATAGTGGGGACGGATTTCATTTTGGAACCATAGAGATATAATGTCAAACAACGAAAAAGTAAATGTCAACTGAATTTGGGATTAAGGTAAACGAAAGAAAAAATGTGTAATCGCGAACTTCGTATCGGTCTTCGGATCCGAAACACGTTCGTAATACGAAAATCTACGATCCGTCAACCGAAACTTCGTATTTCGATTTTGGTAATAAAACTCCTGTAGTAGAAAGGAAACACGCGAAACTTCGATTGAAATGCGTTTTTAGTTGAATAAAAGTAGACCACTAGCGTCGGAAGCCAATCCAACCTGCAAGTCTATTTATGATTAAGCAGTTTACTTCGCGGTAATGATTAAAAAGGAACAATTTAGCTATACACATCATTGACTGAGATTGTTGAAACAAACAGGTACTCATAAAAAAACTGTAATATTCTGTGAAAACAAAGCGATCACTGTACGCGTAATGGCACATTTCCAATAGTTATACATCAAGCACGTTACTTATTGAAATTTATGGTATAATTAGAAGCAGATCACCAGCACGAACAAACAGAGCAGCGGCCGTAAATTCATTTAGTCCAATTACGGCGAACAATGCTGCCTAGATTATTCAATATTCGTTTGATGGAGCTAACAGACTCTACTATTCTAATTTAGAGCATTTTCAGGCTACTATTTGTCCGTCTATCTATCCCTCTTTCTCAGGAATACGTAGTGGGTATCAAACTAAATAAATAAAAGTTAAAAAAAAAACTAATAAACACGCTAAAAAACACAAAATTCTCTTTGGTATTCGATAATTTTCATAATATTAGATAAATTGGTTAAAGGTAATGGTTGAAATTTAAAATTAACATCATTTCCTACCTTATCGACGATAGATGAAAGTTATATAAATTAACAAAAATCTTATTTTACTACTTGAAAAATGGAATAAATATATCAAATTAATGTACGAGGTGTGTTCAAAAAATAACGAGAATTTTTGTTTTATGAAAAAATCTTTATTTATTCATCAATATCTATTTTGTCCCCTTCAAAGTAATCCCCCTCGGATATAATACACTTGTGCCAACGCTTTTTCCAATCCTCGAAAGACTTTTGAAACTCGATCTTTGTAATAGCTTTTAGCTCTTTCAGCGATTCGCTTTTAATATCATCTATGCTTGTAAAACGACGGCCTTTTAATGTTCTCTTTATTTTTGGAAATAGAAAAAAGTCACATGGAGCCATATCTGGCGAATATGGAGCCTGAGGCATCGTTACAGTTTTGTTTTTGGCCAAAAATTCACGAACAAGCAACGAAGTGTGAGCAGGTGCATTATCGTGGTGCAAAAGCCATGAATTGTTTTGCCACAAATCCGGGCGTTTTTTTCGGATTGCTTCACGCAAACGGCGTTGAACTTGTGGGTAGTACTCCTTGTTGATTGTTTGACCTTGTGGCAAGAATTCATGATGCACTATGCCATTAAAATCGAAGAACACAGTGAGCATAACCTTCACATTCGACCGCACTTGTCGAGCCTTTTTCGGTCTTGGCGATCCAGAATGCCTCCACTGGGACGATTCAACCTTAGTTTCGACATCATATCCGTAAACCCATGTTTCGTCACCTATTATTACACGTTTTAGTAGTTCTGCATCGTTATTAACTTCATTTAGCGACTCCTGAGCAGCTTCCATTCGCCGCTGTTTTTGTTCGAAATTTAACAATTTTGGAACGAATTTTGCTGCCACACGTTTCATACCCAAAACATCCAAAAAAATTTCATGGCATGAGCCAACTGATATGCCAACATCATCAGCGACTTCTCTGATTGTGATTCGGCGATCGTTCATAACCATTTCTTTCACTTTTTTCACGTTTTCATCGGTTGTTGATGTGCTTGGGCGTCCGGGTCGTTCGTCATCTTCAACGTTTTCGCGGCCATCTTGGAAGCGCTTATACCACTCGTAAATTCTTGCTTTACTCATAGCAGACTCGCCATATCCCTTTGTTAACATTTTACAAACTTCACTACACTTTATTTCATTTTTTACGCAAAATTGAATACAAATTCTTTGATCCATTTTTTTTCACAATCGAAAATCGCCGAGCTCGAAAAACACGTCTAACGTTAGCGGCTGCCATTCAAAAACTAAGGAATGAATATTGCTGAAAATTTTATCGTACTTCAGGGGCATGTGTACCAACATAATAAAAAAATTTTTATGGAGGCGGACTCTCCAAACCCGCGAAATTTAAAAATTCTCGTTACTTTTTGAACACACCTCGTATTGTCATCGGTCCTCGATAAATCTACGAAGTTTGGACGAAATCTGGCCGTGGGTCCAAATTGCGCCCAAATGAGTCTGTTACAAACATACATGCATACAGGTGAAGCTAATAAAAAGCGTGTAAAAAGAGCGACATCTTAAGTGAATTTCCTAATATACAAAATTTGGGGTTGAGCAGGTTATCAACTGTAATGTATGATCCTGTAGATGAAGCCACAACCTGAGACGTCGAGGGTTCGAGTCCCGCACCGTTCATAAATTTTGTTTTCAAATTTAATTTGTGTAAAAAAAATATTTTATTTGCGGTTAAAGATGTAAAAAATCAACGAGATTAAAAAAATGGCCATTGTTACCTGTTATTCTAACACCTCGCAGGTAAATTATAATTGATATAGTATGGTACTTCTGATCCACCTGGGATTATCATTTTTATCGAATAGCAAGGTAACAAAAACACGCAATTGTCTTGTAATTTCCGTGCTATAGCAGAGAATACTTAATTTTTAAACAAATTTCCCTGTACATAAATGAAGTGTGGATACATCACCGCACCTTTTAGTTAGTCAAGCGCAAGCACCGACAGGTCCGTGGGTCTAGCTCCCCGCGACTAGCGTGTAATCCGTGCGTCCGCGAGGTGACGTACGTTGCGTCATTAATTTCTTAACCTATCGCCAAAGGTAAGTACAGTGAGGCAGGCCGCGGGGGGATTTGGGCGCAATGTCATGTCCGGTGAGAGGTCAGAGTCTCGAGAGGCTTGGGCGATCCAGCCCAGTAAGAAGATACAAGGCGATCAGGTGAGTGGTGGTTATAGAACTACTCCTTTTCTTAGACCCGTGACAGAGTGACCCACTCGGGAAGAGGCGGCCAGGTAAATGTGCGAAATCCAACACGGCAACGTACAAGCTTCCATTTCTACATGATCATTTCGTATATCGTATGACAAAAGTAGAAGTTCGCTTGTCAAAGTCAAATCTAAATCCATACCATTACAATTGGTGACGAAAATTTAATTCATTTTTCACATGGAATTTGCGTTTGCGTTTTCGTAAATGCATTTCAATGACTAGAAACACTTGCATTATCTTTGCTTAAACTATTGTTAAAAGAAATCGGTTTTAACTTTGAATCGAGTAATACAAATATATTTTAAGGTAAATTGTAGTTACGTTTAGAATTTCCACAATAATCAGTTTAGAAAATCACAGACTAATCACGAACCGAATGAGTCATCCGATATCACCGGCCAGTCATTTGGTCAGTGTCGCAAAACTAATGACACATAATGACGCTCGTTGTAACGTTCAGAGGGTGGCCGTTCGCCAACTTAGATTTACATGCGGGATACACGATTATATACCTTATCACGTAAGGTTTGATGAGGAGTTTGGAGATGAGGAACAGTTGGCTTCCCCTGGTCTTCATTCGGCGTGGCTACGGCAGTTGCTGAACACCTGAACATCCCAGGCGTATAATTGGTATTTGAATAAAGCATTTGAATTTAAACTCGAATATATTATCTTATATTAGTGGTTAATCCATATACCTATATACAGTTTATTTAAAAAAATATATTTTTGTCTAATAATAATAATAATTACTTACGTACTTAGGTTCATTACTGACCTAAAGTCGAGAACAAAAATCTGTTGAAATAATAATAATAGTGACACACTTTTTACACAAATTATCTTGCCCCAAATTAAGCATATATAGTCTGTGTTATGGGTTACAAGACAACGATATATTTAATACGATATACTTACTTAAACATAATTCATGCAATTGGATTGAAATATCGGCACCAAATAGATAAAATATATATCGTGAGTACCCGTCATAATAATTACAATATCTTTTATTTTATATTTGGAATGTACATAATAAGGCGTATATATACTAGCGGATCCGACAGACGTTGTTCTGTACACACGTGTTAAATTTGAAAAATCGGTCCAGACGTTAGGAGATCACTAACATACGTAGGAGAATTATGTGACTGTATTGAGAATTTAAACCAATCCCAAATTCACTGGAACACTAAAAAAATCATGAAAATCGGTTTTTATGAGGTACGAGGATTTTTTATAGTAGTAGGAGTTCATTTAGGAGGTAATTCAATTGTGAATCTAAACTATCCTCGAATCCACTTGAACACACACAGAAAATTTCATTCAAATCGGTCCAGCCGTTTAGGAGTAGTTCACTATCAACACATGTATAGAAGAATTATATATATAAAGATAGACCTTATACACCTGGTGTGTGTAGTTGTAGAAATGAAATTGATGAACTTTTCCAGCAGCAATAATGGCTTTGGCACGTACCAACATAATTCCCAACAAAACTTTCTCGCAATATCCCGCGCTCCATCAGGGTTGCCTAATGCCTAATAAACTTACGACAGTTCATTTGTTATCAGTTACGTATTACGGTAGAAGAACCCCTTAAGCCTGAATTTCAAAACTAGTTGGAAGACATAAGTTTTATGTATAATTCCGCGTGAAATAAATTTTGTTAAAGCAAATCAGGAAGCGACGCACTTTACCACTACGTTGAGTCGAATTTAGTATTTTTTTAAACATAAAGATTTCGTTTTTCTTTTTGACCGGTTGGATTTGAAAAACATATTCAACCGGAAAATAAATGATAATGTGTTAATATATATCTACTCTTATTGAAATTGTCTCTACACAAAACCGTTAATGTTTTTATAACTAGAGATACTGAATTATAATGTTAAATTTAAAATTTTATTCATTTGTTTAATGCTTATATGAAAAAATTGCATTTGAAATTGCAAATGACATTAGATAAAATTTATCATGACAAAAGTTCATACAGTTTAATGAAAAAAATATGTAAGTTACTAAGTAGGTGCTTACCTACCAATTTAAACTTAAGACAAAACAAACTAAAGTTAAAAATAATTCACTACATAATTACGTAACACAAAACTAAAAACATATTAACAATAATCAATTCTCAAATAGGTACTATCGGTACCTATCCATAAAATACAACCGAAAATGCGATCTTGAAATCTACAACATACACAAAACGAAACCAAAATATCAAGTAACTAATTAAAAATATCGCTTACGACGTAAAACAAAATTCTCTCAATTAGTTACGATGTAATTACAATCTTACACACACCCACTCATTACGTAGGTTCGACTGGGTGAACCGATTTTGATAATTATTTTTTTTATTTGAAAGCTGGTGCTTCGCGTGTGGTCCCATTGTAATTTGGTCCAGATCGGACAGTGGCATCCATGTGAAAACCATAAAAGTCTTAAATTTGCTATACATACGTATAGCAAAGTGGATAACAAATTTACGAATAATTCAATATCGCGCCAACCGATTTTGATGATTCTTTTTTTATTGGAAAGGGATAGTTTGGTGACAGTTTGGTTAGGTTCTGATTACGGAATCCATGACAAAGTAACGGAACTTCAATTCTTAGCAGCAAATTAACGATACTCGGCCAAATCTTTTTTATGCTGTTCTTATATATATTACGTTAATTGCTGCATTGAAAAATGTAGTATATCTACACATATTAAAACAAATTGTTAGTTACTGTACTTCAAATTCACAAAAAATGATAAAATAAAAAAAAAATAACAAAAAAATAACAGACTTCAAAAACACTATTCCAAAACAAGGCATGTTTTCTACGTGCTGATTGAACGCTATCAATGCCTCTTCGTAATTGGTAAAAGTGTAACCTCTCATCAAATCTTTTATTTTAGGGAAAATACAGAAAACAGGGTGCTAGGTCGGAGCTATGTGCAGGATGGGTGACGAGTTGTACTTTTTCAGAAGCTAAAAATTACTTAATTTTGTTGAACGTGTGTGAAAAAGCGTTGACATGATGTAGGAGTCAGTTCATGAGGGATCCAACGACAACAAAATTTCTGAACTTTCAATCCTTCATGTAAAATTTTCTGAATTTGATTCATACCAATCCCCAATAGTCCTCGATTTGTCTCATAGGTAATCCGCGGGTTTTCTTCAATTAGCCGCTTAACAGTAGCCACATTCTTTTCGTTGACGGCAGTTGAAGGCCGCCCTTCACGAAATTCGTCATGCAAAGAAACCCGACCTCTCACAAATTCAGCAAATCATCGCAACACGGTGCTCAAGCAAGGTGCTTGTCTCCCAAAAGATAGAAAAGAACATGGATGCTACTCCTTCACCTATTTGCAAATACTGTAGAATTACAATACCGCAAACTAGCTGTTTTTAGTAATGGTCCCAATGGTTGGCAGCTCAAAATGATCGCTTATAAAACAACCTTACCTTGTTGTCCGACTGCCTGTCTGTCTGTGAAAATCTCGGGAACGCGTGGAGGTACCTAATAATATGTACAGAATCCTCGGTAGTCGAGTCCGTATAGATACACATATACAAGTGCGGACTCTACTGTAGATCTTTATAAGATTAACAATCACGCCATACATTGGCTTAATAAATATCTATTATCCTAAATCTTATTGAAATATTTCAGATCACCAGCCCTAGAGGAAGGACAACGGACGGTCGCGGACGAAGAGGGAACACAAGAAGTGAACGAAATAGGTTTACGGCGGACACTTTGACTAGTGAACCGTAACGTACGCTCATCTCATACAGAGTTTACTTTGTTATATTACTAACAACTTTGATATATTAAATACTAGCTGACTTCGTACTGCCTCAATCGATAAATAAAATACTTTAACTTTTGTATAAAATAAACTTAAAATAAACAAAAGGAATCCTTTTTTATAAAAACTAACAAACGAAATTTTATTTTTATATTCGTTATTTACACACGATATTCCTTACTTACAAAGACACACAGTTATTATGAGACAGTCTGTTAATCAATTCAAAGCTTTCTGATAAACGGAACCGCCGCAAATGCTACGTCCCGTAATTTTTAATTCGAAAATATTAATTTAAGTCATATGCTGTAAAGGGTCATATTGATCTATATTAAATCAGCAATGTATTTAAGGTATTTACTTAGATAAGGATTAATGCTGTATTGGTTAAAATCGCTTCGAAAATTAGCCATTATTTTTCGTAAAAAGTAAATGACAAAAAAAAAATATTGTGGGATATCCATAAGAGATAGACATATACCATAACAGAGTTTTCTGTAGACCTTTTCAATGTATAGAATACTTAGTACATTATTTTGATAAATCTCGTAGGGTTCAGCCTGCGTTTGCAATGTAAGCGTATTATTTACGACATCACATTAGAAACCTCAAAAATAACAGTATTTCTCCACTATTAAATGGATATTATTATACATATAAACCTTCCTCTTCAATCACTCTATCCATTAAAACCGCATCAAAATCCGTTGCGTAGTTTTAAAGATTTAAGCATACCTATATCCCTATTATAGGGACAGAGAAAGCGACTTTGTTTTATACTATATAGGGACTACGACCTTTCGAATTAAAAACTGGAAGAAAAAAAAGATACCAAAAAAGAGAGTGCTGACAATATACACCATTGTATCCTGGAAATCAATCTAAATGTAGGAATAAATAAACAAATTCTATGAAATGATTAAGGAACTTATGACTGGCGTATTAACACGTGCATATCTCTCTCATACGGGGTCAGATGTTTCATTTTGGGTACATAATATTGTTATTGATTTCATTCGGACCAAAGACTATGCACTATGCGAACTTTAGCGAAGTGTCTTTGTTTTTTTTTCGATTGATGTCTTTTCTATTATTGAAAGAAAATGTTTAATACCTCATAACTAGGTTTTTTAGTTGTACACCTCTCTAATACAAAAGTGGGAATAAATCTACTAATGGAATATTTCCTGACTAAATTCAGTAAATTAAAGTCATCCATGTGTCGAAAACTCTATTACTTGAATTTTTTGGGGTCTCCTTTCAAGTTAGACTTACAGAGATTCTACTGTTTTATTATGGATAAAATTATTACTATTTTTTCTTTAAACAATATTGCGCCATAAACCTTTCTTTCATAATTTTTTCTTAAAATCGAATATAATTAGCCTAAATTAAAAAGCTTAATCCCTCAGTTAATTTTAATTATTATCGGGAAGTGGCATTTGACACTAGATCTTTCATATACACCAAAACCGGAAGTGCCGTACGGCACACTACGCCCTGACTGACTTCTACGTTCTGACTCTCATTTTGTTTTAAAGATAGTTTATTTTACATGGTCTTATAGCTTGTTTCAATAGTTTTCTTATATATCTCATATCATCCTAATTATAAGCAATCTATTAATACACGTAAAATAATTGCGCTAAAATAATCGCTGCGTGCGTGCCAAAATGGTATACCGACCGATCTATGGCATACCGTGGCGCGGGAGCACTTGCCGATCTTGGAATGTTAAAGCCTGTATAGGAAGGAGTACACCGCGTTGCTTCTGTTACAATTGCGCTGATGCGCGTTATTGATGCCACATTCGCGCATAAAAGCAAGACAGAGAAACTAACTACAAATAGTTTGCGGAGATAGTCGTCAGGTATATTTTGTAGAGAATCACCAGTTACGAGAGATATAACGAACTCAAATAACAAATTACCGCCAACTAGACATTCATACTCATTCTCAACTCATCTGCCTCTATGGATGAGGACAACAAAAAACCAAGACTTATCAGATGACTCTCAGCATCGACTGAACTCATTCTTGAACTCTAAGAATTCGATCCCTATTTTTATGCGATGTGCGTGATCCTTTGAAACGCAAAATATTCGAGCTTGTTTAAACACTTTCAAACAGGATTTGTGAAAAACTGAAATTCACGTCGATGGTCTATAACTATACCATAGTAGGTTTAAAATGCCATCAAGGTTTAAAATGCCAAAAGCAATCTTATATGTATGTTGTGAACGGAAGCGCAAACAGGAACTGGAACTAGGACATGAGTTACTCTTCAATTCCAAACTTGCTTATTATTTTTAAAAACCATTTATCTACGCGGGCGAAATCGCATCAGCTAGTACACAATAAATATTATATGTGAGATTTGCGTTACTTACCTATGT
Organism: Leptidea juvernica; assembly: GCA_949711755.1. NCBI lineage: Eukaryota > Metazoa > Arthropoda > Insecta > Lepidoptera > Pieridae > Leptidea > Leptidea juvernica. The sequence goes on from CATIXQ010000031.1 coordinate 1,912,319, forward strand.
GATAATTCCGTTTAATATAGGTATATCGTTCACTGTAATCGCAGTCTAAATTGAGACATAAATCATCAATGTTGTATGAGCCTCAGATTGACATGTACATCTAGGTCCTAGTGGATTATGCCCGCCAGCAATAGCTTATTCTGATTCCTAGTGGACCACGTGAGTGTTATGCTAATTAAACATTAAGCACACTAATAATGGGGTCTAATTTGACAGACGAATCGACGCAATAGTCATTTCAATGTAAAATTTTAAAACAAAATTAATTTTAAGATGCGGGACGCGAACCCGCGACCTCTCGCGTTCCGTGCGAGCGCTCTTCCAACTGAACCAACCGTTCGAGTGGGGTATCGTTGATTAAATCTTGTAAGCTTTGTTCAACTCTTTCTGTTCATAAAATTATGATTTCAAATTTTATTTGTGCAATTAATAATAAAAGTGAGGGCATCACTTTAAAATATAACAAATTGTTCGTTTCAATGTGTCGCATTTAGACAATCTTTGAACACCTTTCTCCAAAAAAAAACTGTATTCAGTGAAATTTAAAAAGAGAATGCATGAAATATGTACATAGGCTGCACTAAAAGTTTCGGGAATGGAATATTTCCACTGTTCCTGTCATATTAAAATCTTTTTAATTGAAAATTCCATGGTTTTAAAAATCGAATACCATTTATTTATTTAAAAAAAGATTCTCGGTCTTGTCACAAGATTTTGCCAAACTTGTTTTATCGTTGAGAAAATGGAATTGACTCGAGAAAATTCTAGAGTGATTCTTTATTATGACTTTCGAAGTGGTTTAACACAAAAACAGTGTGTTGACCGGATGATTTCTGTATTTGGTGATGAAGCCCCATCCATAACCACAATTTATCGCTGGTTTGCTGAATTTCAACGTGGACGTGTCAAGCTCAGTGATGATCCCCGTCAAGGTCGTCCAAAAACTAAAGTCACCAAAGAAAACGTTGATGCTGTGCGTAAGCTTATTGAGGAAGATCGACATGTGACATACCGCGAAATTCAGGCAACTTTAGACATTGTCTTGAGTCAAATACAAATAATCTTGCATGAACAATTAGGTGTAAAAAAGTTGTTTTCCCGATGGATACCGCATTTGCTCGGTGAAGAGCTACTATTCCTCTTGAGGGATAAAGAATGGTTAATGCAGAATGGTATGCTAGCATTTGTGGGCCACAGGTCGTTTTTGAACTCCGTAAAGAGAACTGCAACCGCCGCAACATCCTCCATCACGACAATGAGAGTTCTCACGCCGCGCACAAAACAAAAGAGTTTTTAGAGCAAGAAAACATAGAATTATTAGACCATCCGCCGTACAGCCCCGACCTAAGCCCTAATGATTTCTATACTTTCCCTAAAATAAAGAATAAATTGCGTGGTTAGAGATTTTCATCACCTGAAGAAGCTGTGGACGCCTACAACAAGGCCATTTTGGAGACCCCAACTTCCGAATGGAATGGTTGGTTCAATGATTGGTTCCATCGTATGGAAAAATGTGTCAAATTTCGCGGAAAATACTTCGAAAGGCAATAAATACATTTTTAAATAGTAATGTTGTGTCACTTCCTTGATTCCCGAAATTTTCAGTGCTTCTACTAATCTCAAAAAGCATAAAGGCATCCAAACACTATACGGACGGCTTAGTTTACTAGTTAGTGTATCCAACGCGTGCAGGAGTCAAATTGGTATTTACTAAAAACATGATGAATAAAAGTAAGTAAGTAAGTAAGTGTATCTTTAAACAAACACTACAAATACACGTAAACATTTACAAAATATAATAACAAATAATATGAAAAACTTATCTAAATAATTACTATAATATGCCTAATGTAATAAAAACTAACATTCATTAAGAACCAACGAAAAAACTAAAGTAAGGCTTATTCTAGATCAACATAATAAGGTGGTGGTTGCAGTTTTTTGTCCCAAAAAGGTTTACTACTTAGCATATTAGTTGGGTATCACAAAACACTGATTTTCAGTAGGTACCTACAATAAGGCAGCCGTCGCAATTACAGCCACAAGTGCTTCCATTATTAAATACAATAATTATGTAATAAATAAATGATAGTACTCAAAACATAAGGTAAAAAATAATATAACAGTAGACGGCTTTGACGTAACAATTATTAGTTAAATATATATTGATTATTTAATATATAAAATTCTCGTGTCACGGTGTTTGTTATCAAATTCCTCCGAAACGGCACCAATTTGTATGAAATTTAGTGTGCATATCGGTTTTTTTTATAATAATTATTTTATTTATTTTATATGCCAAAATATAGTCACGTATGACAATGTATTTTTTGAATAAACACCGAAACAACTGAACTGATTTCAATTAAAATGTACACTGAGTGCAGTATGAACCATCTTGAGAGATAGCCAACAATGAATACCTTTTAACGGTTAAAGAATTTATTTCTCATATGAATCTACAAAATTCACTTTCCGAGAAAACAATTTTATAACTGAAATAAATGAAATGCCGATAAGCTTAGTTTAATTAATGTTTGAAAATCCATACAATATATATTAAAAAATAAGAAGACATCTAGCAATATTAAAATATAATGGCATTCTAGAAAGCTAGAGATAGCGAGCCAGCGCGGCGACAGGCATCAGGCGAGGTATAATAAAGCAGAATACTTTCTATGTTAATGATTAATGGTTAATAAAAAAAGGCCTTTCCGGCCCAACAAATACCAAGTATGTACCTTACATAAATTTCATTATACAGATGTAAATATCTCCATGAAAAGGTTCTAGGTGGGTAGGCTGAAAAACAACTCATGTGTGTTTTTTTTTTCCGCTGTGATTACAACAAATTGCTAAAACACAATTGGGAAAGTAATCAAGTGAAATGCATTTCCTAAAACAAGAATGAATCCGATGTCACCGACAGTGTACCGCTTAATCAGGGTTGGACTACCCGCCCTATATTTGCGTATGCAAAGAGACCCCGGCCGCATTAGCTATGCCATATAGCCAACGTAGCGTGCAGCGATTGGGCAAACACATATCTGCATTATAAACAGCGTTCGGGAGCACAAACGCGAAATGTGGTCAGCCTTTACCGGCGCGGAGTTCGACTAATCAACATCTGACCTTCCGTGAGATCCGCACCCAAACAAACGGAGCACACAACTGCCGCTGCTTTTGCCTATCAATAATTAGTGAGCAGCACTAGTCATTAGCAACGCTGCAATTTGTTTCTGGTGCTATTGTGTGCGACTTTTAAAAATTTGGAATCACAACGACATTTTGCATGCGATCTTTATAAACAACGGCATATGATGTACCGTTAGCTAGGCGTGTTTATTTATTTATTAAGTACAACCACATTTATTTGTTTAAATTGCGTAAAAACAGAGGTGCAGACATTCAAATATTTTTTTCCTCTAAGTATTCATTAATAGAATAGTAACTCTTTTCCAAAAGTAACTTTTTCAGAGAATTTATGATTTTTTAAACATTACACATATTATCCTTACAAACTAGTTTTATTCATACAGGGTAACGTGTCTGATATGTGCAACAATTACGGTGTACATAACTTTGCCAAAACACTTAAAAAATAGTAATACTAAATGACTATAAATTTTACAATAATTCAAAAACCATGAGAACTGAACGCTGCAGCTGTGTGATGCGTAAATGATCTCTGAATACTCTCAATTTGTTGTGATTGGTTTGCACAAAAAGGACACCATGCAACACTTGCAAATTCGGAGGGCTATGAACTAGGGAGTAATAGAATATAATTTTAGTTTTAGGGAATTTGAAACCTTTGGTGTTTCTTTTTAGAAAACCCAACATCTGTACTGCTTTAGTGGTACAATGGTTTATACGAGAAATGAATTTCAGCTTGTTATCTATATAAATGCCTAAATCTCTATTTCTTCCACTTCCTCTTCGCCAATTTCGTACCGATAGACAAGTGGTTTTTTTCTCTCTAGTGTACGTCACCAGAAAACACTTATTCAAGTTGAGAGTCATGAGGTTATCGTCTCACCACTTTCTTGTCTCGTCGAGGTCGATCTGAAGTTCTTGTTTAATGTATTGATGGAAAACATCAAATATTTGGTGGAAAATTGTCATAAATGCATATATGTTTTGTTCTTATTCAATTTATTTATCTTTTACATTAATATAATTCTTTGTGATTCATCTTAGAGATATTATTAAATAAAATAATCTATGAATGATTGATGAAATAGGGCAGTATGTTAGTGAAACTTGCATTACCTCGATAGTCAATAAAGCGTAAATGACAAGTAAAATGAATGCAGCTTAACAGTATTTGTGCATGCATGTGTATTGAATTGATTAGAACTTTCTACTTTCCCCCTTCATAGCCACTGCACATTAGCGGAAAATCTTAACATATCTTATTCAGTCCTTTCCACTAGAGCGAAAAAAGAAAGCATATTAGTGAAACCAATTAATTCTTTGATTGTAAGAGATAGTTTAACTTGTTGGATATCGTTGTTTTATACGCATGAAGAATCATGCACATTATGTAAATAATTCTCGATTAAAATAAAGAGATTCTTAACAATTGATCGACAGTACAATTGTAAAATTTTTCGATAGTTATAGCAAACATTAAAGGTAGTTTTGTAGTAATACCAACTAAAAAATTTATGTAATGTATCTTACATATGCACATACCCATACAAAGGAGGTAATCATTACTGAAAAGTATTTTAATGGACAAACTTGGTTTTGTAACTTTTTGGTCAACACCTAACCCGACACCAGAGGAATGTGCCTACACAATTAGTGTAATAATCAAGTAATAAGATTTTATGAGGAAAGTGAAACTACAATCAATTTTCTTCTATTTATTTCGTGGCCTTAAATTATTACATTAACATTACAATTTTAAATAGAACTATAAACGAAGCCATAAATAAGTTACAATAAATTAATTATATTGACATAGATTTGAGAACTATGCGGGCAGTCGCTAGCTTAGCCCAACATTTACAGTACTTTGGTTTGAGATTTTTTTTCTATGGTTTTTGTCTAAGGACGTAAGATTGCGGCGAGGCATTCAAATTTTCGTTGTTCTGGTCCAAGTTCTGTAGTCCTGTTACGGATCCAGTGATCTAGATCTGGACAGGCCTCACCACGTAAAGATTGCGCCTTCGAATCAAAGACTAGAATTAAAATATGAGGAATTAGATTTCGTACACATGATAATAAATAATAAATCAAAAATAAGTGTGTGTTAAATTATTTAGTTCTATATAAGTATTCAAGAGAGTACTTAACAATATAAGTGACAAAAAATATCATTTTAATAGTATTTTATATAAATATTATATAGTATTTTATACAAATATAATATCTTTGGGTCTAGTTTTATTTTACTACAACACAAACAACAAAATATTTATACTATATATATATATTCCCCTGGCACATTCCCTATTTCGGGTCGGCCCTAAAATAGTTATACTATATTATGATATATAGATATAGGCTTCTCAAAACTTTGATATTAGCTAATATATTCTTGTTCCTTGTGACCTTACCAAACACACATTCGTTTTATAATCTTTCGCAGTTAAATTTCTTTCATCTCAAACAATCAAAAAAAGTTTTCTTTTCCTTTCAAAATTAGTAACTTAATGGATGTCGATCATTCTTCCATACAAACGTATTATGGCGATTGTTACCCTGATTGTCGTTGTACGTTTAAAGTAATATTTATTTCTCTCAATATTACCTAGCATTGTATGGAAACAAAAAAGTAAAAAACAATGTGTTGACAGTTATAGGCTTCAAAACTTCCATATTTCAACAGTAATTTTAACGCATCTTTGGGCGTAAATAAAAACTTATAGAGTTTGAAAATGTTAAAACTATTATCATATACGAATAGATAACTTACTTAAAAATTCAAATAATTTTATTTCGAACGGTACTGTACGGTGTTTTCAAAATATCCATATACCCAATGGTCTGTTTATAAAATTTTACGCGCTTGTTTAAACGGTTTCAGCATTTCAGCCGCGCCCAAAAAGGAGTTCGAGCCGTCGACTAGTGTACCCTTAACGGGCTAGTTAGCATACAAAAATTTGCATACACTAACTTCATATTAATAGGATTAAAAACATTTTCATTACCTATGGTGGACACCATCAGCATGTACTTGGAACGTCGTTTCTCCATTAGTTCCATCATGGCTGAAGAGTTTCTTGAGAGCAATAATCCCAGCGATCGTTAACGCCACTTTGCTAGCGATCAGTGCTTTACCGGCAATCGCAGCTAAGGTTTTCAGGGCCAAGCCTCCCATGATGCTTATGGTCGTGAAAATTCCGAGCAACAGGTACGGCATAACCTTTTTCCCTAAAATAATATGGACATTGAAACTATAAACATAATTATAAAAAGATATATCACACATTTATCAAAAAAAATGGGACACATACCTCTACCTCTACCCTCCGAAGATAAATCCATTGATATGGTATATGAGTTCAGCAGTTGTTGGAACTTTGTACGAAGCATATTGTCGAGTTTGTCTTCAGCTGACATACCAGGGAAGAACCGAGGCTCCGCCACCGCAGCCGGTGCATCAGCGTCTTTTACCAACATTAAGCCATCGGTGAGCTGAACACTATCCTGTACAACACAACAATTATATTAGATAAGCTTTTATCACTTCCCACATTCAATTTCACACAGCAACACTCATATCACCTGCTCTACAGCTCTTGTTAGAGCAGTTAGCGCCTTCCCTTTAAGGCACATTGTCAAATGTTTTTGCGAACTGCAGTCATCGTAAACTTTTTGCAAAACTGAAAATTCGGCTGAAGGCCACCAGGAGCTCTCGTCGGCTCTTCCACTGTCTATTTCATTTTGGGCGTAATCTTCTTTGTCCATTCTCCGGGATCTTCGGGATCCGTGAACATTGCTTGAGACTAAGGCGACACAGATGGATAATATCAATGGTATCCGTAAAAAGGAACACATATCTGCTAATTTTTATTTACACTACCCACACCTAAAACTAATAATGGATTTCAACGAAGGTGGCCTAGCAACAACTGACGTGCGTTCGTCTTGCAGCGACTTTATAACGGCGGCTCCTTGCCGACGAGCATCACCGAACATCCGCTATTCCGCACCAGTTCTTCTACACGCGTACTTACGTAACTGAACTTGAAAATGATTGAGAACGATTTTCCAAGGCAATTTCTCCGATAAAATGTTCAGTAAAAAGTAATGCTACACATGGAAAGAATATAATTGAAATACTATCTGCATTGTTACTTGCAACACGTTTAAAAGTGCGATTTCAAGTACCACGACTGATCGCTTTAATGAAATGAAATCAAAATTATTCATTCAGATCAATAAATTATACTTGTCTTCCTAATTTGCCTTTATATAATAATTCTTAAATGTATTGACAATTTTATAAACATACAATAATTCATAATATATATAAAGATATAATTTCAAAATATTTTATAAACGACTTTCTTCATGAACTCGTATGATATAATGCTATGAAGGTATAAATTTGTGTATTCTTTCAATTTCCATATCCGTCAAGGAAGTAATATGTTAAGTGCTTATGGAGCAGAATGAACGTAGTGTTTAAATTCTCTTTGGAGCAGAACTTAGTATGCTCGATAAGCTGTCTATATGAGGCCCATTGGAGTTTGGCATCCAACGTATCTAAATTTAACACACGTCGATGTTTACCAAAGAGAAGTAATTAACTACCAAACGAGTTTTGGTTTTATTTAAATAGTTTTAGCTCACTTATGGTACCTATACTATTATTATTTTAAGAATTAGATATAGAATAATACAATTAAATAATAAAACAATTTTTTATTATGCCTTTAACGCAAATAAAATAATTAAAATTTTTACAAATGGTAAATAGAGTTCTGTCAATTTACCACCTGAATATAACTAAATACAGGCTTGCCTTGCTAAGATGTGTGTGTACACATCTTTATTTATAAATAATGTATTATTATTTTAGCTGTAGTACACTTGTGTAATGTTTTTTTTTTATGGAATAGGAGGACAAACGAGCGTACGGGACACCTGGTGTTAAGTGATCACCGCCGCCCACACTCTCTTGCAACACCAGAGGAATCACAAGAGCGTTGCCGGCCTTTAAGGAAGGTGAACGCGCTTTTCTTGAAGGTACCCATGTCGTATCGTCCCGGAAACACCGCACAAGGAAGCTCATTCCACAGTTTTATGTTTTACTAATTTTTCCAATGTTTTACTAATTCTGATTTCGAAATCTAGGGGTGAGGACCTGGTGATCTGTAATACAGGGTCAACCTTCTTTAGACACCTCACAAATACCAGCCGTAAAAAAATGTAACATTTATGTATGTACTGGGTTAGTTTAAGATATTTTATGAGGAAATTATATACTATTTTATAACTAGATATCACTATTTTAGTGACATTATCTTTATTTCGCAATTGATCATAGATATTGTGTTAGTTATTATAATTAATTTAATAGTAGCTTCAACTCGAATGCAAGCACGTTATGTTTTTTATTTTAGTTGCGTGTTTTACTTTTATTGAATACCTATCACTTGATTGCACCTGACGCAGCTCAGGATGTTGTTACACTGTAAGGAGGAAATACTTTTATATTTACTAGTATGTAAGGGAAAGTAAAAGTAGTAACCAACCGTGTCGTTTGAATTACTGTAAACAATCAGGCATCATAGAAACATATTCTAGTAATTGGCGGGTTATTTATTCCAGTGATGAACGAATAATGAAATAAATATTATTAATATACCGGCTGCTGACCGAACTATGAAACGAAGTTCACATCGAGAGACACGTCTGTTCTGTTTAGGACCACGTAATTATTGTAGACAGAATTGGTTATTTTTTCTTAGGTATAAAAATTCTTGAATTTTTTGAAATTTTACTAATATGTAAAAATAAAGGAGGTGCCTTTTTGCCCCGATTTGATGCCCAATATATATCATCGGTCACAGCAGGAAGAATAGAATATCATGCCAGAAAAATAAATGGGACTGTTATTGAATAGTTTTGTTTTTATCGTTGTTTATCTGAAAGTCAGTATACCGACGCCGAGTATGCCGATACAAGCTGTAGCTGTTAGAGGACTGAGTCGAATCGAGAAAACACGACAAAGGGAGACTTTTTCTTATGAATAACATTATATTATAGGTTCATATTTATAGAATACTACTTTAAGCGATAGAGACAACGCAATAAGTTCGAGAAGCACGTAGAAACCTATCACACAGGCCGGACAACGAAAGAGATTTCATCCGTTTTCAAGATGTGTACCTACGCTTGTACCAACCTACCATATTGCCAGATCTAATATCGCCAGACTATTTCTTTTAGCGCTTTTTGATACCTCGCGTTTACCACAACAAACCACAACCGTGCAAGTCTTGAAAAAAAAATAAGAAATCTTCAATTATATTTACTATACATTTCATTGTAAAATAATATTAATTTGATATTCAAATACTCTTGGTGTAACATTGTAATAATAAAACATAATAATACTAATACATAAATTGACAATGTTTGTAAGTCGGTTCTGTAACTGTATCATCATTTTACTATACTTACATTTCATAGTAAAATAATATCAATTTGATATTCAAAATACTCTTGGTGTAACATTGCATATCATTATTTGGCAACATAAGTTATTAATCTTATAATGTTATTGTTAATTTGATTAGTTGTAATAATTTCAGTTCAATTAATTCATGTGAGACTGGCGTTAACAGGATACAGTTTTTTGAATAAAACTACTAATATTATATTAATTTCAAACACATTAATATAACTTGAAAACGCAATATAATATATACAAATATTTTTCGTTGGATTTAGATACATAACATTAGTTATAATTAATCTAAGTATTATTGTTTAGTTAGTTATTTTAGTTATAATTGATCTAAGTATTATTGTAACATACCTACTTATTAATTATTATTTATTTGTTCTGTACTCTTTAATCTTGATAAATTGTAGCTGGTAATGGCAGATACTAGTGATAGCAGTGAAGTTGATTTTTTGTCCTTGAATTCCTCAAGCAGCCAAAGCTCCGCTGATGAAAGCTACTACAGCATCTCACCTACCTTCTCTCTTCGTAGTGAACTTGAGAAATCTTTTATAGATTGTGTTAATAATTTCAATGTTTTACATATAAATGCTCAAAGTGTGCCTTCTAGCTACACTGATATGCTTGCTTCATTTGATTCTAATAATATTCATGCAATTCTAGTGTCTGAGAGCTGGCTCAAACCTTGTCTTCCTTCCACTTCCTACTCCTTACCGGGTTTTCAGCTTGTCCGCAATGACCGTACCGGCCGAGTCGGTGGCGGTGTTGCAATATATATTCGTGAACGATTCTCATATTCTATAATAAGTGTATCTCCTCAGCCACCCCCCGGCGACTCTGCGGAACATCTTGTACTTGAAGTCAGCATATCACACTCCAAAGTACTATTGGGTGTGTTTTACAGTCCTTCGTTAGGCGTTGATTATTTTAGTTCATTTGAATCCATTCTTGACTGTCTTACTCCATTATACGAGCATGTGATCATAATGGGAGATTTCAATACCTGCATGTGCAAAGTTAATCATCGCAGCAGAAAGCTCCAATCAATAATTGACTCCTTCAACTTGCAGTTACTTCCTTTAATGCCTACTCATAACCTACCTAATTGTGAATCATCGTTACTTGATCTAATAATTGTATCAAAAAATAACCTTGTACATAAGCATGGTCAGTTCAACTCGGTGCCTTTTTCATATCACGATCTGGTATTCTTGTCATATAAAGTTCGTTTACCTAAATTAAAACCTCAAACAGTCTGGCTACGTAACTTCAACAATCTTAACATGGATCGTCTCAACTATGATGCTAGCAATATCGATTGGACTGTAGTATATAATACTGACTCAATTGATACCAAAATCAGTTTTTTCAACTCTCTAATTTTACAGCTTTATGACATGCATAAGCCTCTTAGACCTGTTAAAAAGAAACATCTCCCCGCTCCTTGGCTCACAGATGAAATTAGAACATTAATAAATGCAAAAACTCGGGCATTAACAAAGTACTAAATTAGCAATTCTAGTTCCGATCGAGTTAAATATAAAAGTATCCGAAACCGATGCAACAGAATATGTAGGGATGCTCAACAACGTCACATATTTAAATCAGTCGATAATCCCGATCCTGCCAAAGTTTGGAAATTTTTAAGATCACTTGGTGTTGGGAAACAGCAACAATCAGTTCTTCCTGCTTCACTTAACGTCGATTCTCTTAATAAGCACTTTTCAAGGTCTCCTGTTCTTCTTGATCACAATACAAAGATAACTCTACACTAAATACTCTCTCTAATTTCATGAAACAAGCTCCTGAACCTTTATCTTTCGTACCTTTTACTGAAAGTGATGTCAGGAATAACTTACTATCTATTTCCTCAAGAGCGATAGGAAGCGACTGTATAGGCCGAAACATGATTATTCCAATTATTGACATTTTTCTTCCTATAATAACCCACATCCTTAATTTTTCGATTAAATCTAATACTTTCCCAGAAACATGGAAAGAAGCTCACTTAATTCCTTTACCAAAAATTTCAAACCCTCTGACTTTTCGCGACTATCGACCAATATCTATATTCCCTTTCCTTTCTAAATTGCTGGAACGGTTAGTTTATAAACAACTCAGTTATTTCCTTAATAAATACTGTCTTCTAAGCCCCGTGCAGTCAGGTTTTCGTCCTGGACACAGCACCGAGACCGCTTTGGTCAAAGTTACGGACGATATTCGTCTCGCTATGGATAACCAACAGCTTAGTATCTTAACCACACTTGATTTTAGTAACACATTTGGTTCTGTCAATTTCGACATCTTAGTGAAATCATTATCTTCTTTTAATTTATCAGCAGAGGCCGAGAGTTGGTTCCATAGCTATTTGATAGGGCGACGACAGCGTATTAAAGTTGCGGATATACAATCATCCTGGGTTGATGTTTCTGCCGGTGTTCCACAGGGAGGTGTCCTTTCTCCCTTGCTTTTTTCAATATTTATAAACTCCATCACTAGCAATCTAAATTCTTCTTTCGACTTATATGCTGATGTTCAAATTTATAGGCACTCCACGTTATCTGATTTACAATCTACAGCTCATAGTCTTAATAAGGATCTCACTACCATATGCGAGTGATGTAAAAATTAGGATGTAATGATAAATCCAGGAAAAACGCAGGCAATTATCATAGGCAGGCAACATCTGATCTCTAAAATTGACTGGGATGTACTGCCTAGATCTCGTGTCAATGATGTTTTAATTCCTTTTAGTAGTAATGTCTAAAATCTAGGCTTACATATAGATTCAAATTTTTCTTGGCAGACGCAACTGAATGAAGTAAGTAAAAAAGTTTTCTCCGCACATGGATCCCTGCGCCGGTTACGTAATCTTCTCCCAGTACCTAGTAAAATATGTCTTGCGCAGACTTGCCTGCTCTCCATTCTTGATTATGCAGACATTTGCTATCCCGACCTTACCGAGGCTCAGCTGGATAAACTCGAACTCCTACAAAATTTATGAATTCGCTTCATTTTTAACCTACGTAAATACGATCATGTCTCCTCCTTCCGAAAAAAACTCAACTGGCTTCCTATACGTCTACGTCGCAATTCCCACATTCTACACCTTCTTTATTCCATAATTTTTCACCAAAACACTCCTCTTTACCTTAAAGACAGATTTGAGCTACTAGGGTCTCAGCATGAGCTTTCGTTGCGCTCTGCTGCGAAACAAATACTAAATGTTCCTTTCCATAAATCTGATAGCTATCACTATTCTTTTACCATTAATGCCATCACTCTTTGGAATCAACTCCCGCTTACTATCCGTCAAGCACAATCATTAGCATCCTGATTTTTAAATCAACTAAACAAACATTATCTGTCCTCTATTTGATACAATAAATCTGTATGTTTTGTATCCACCAACATAGTTCAACAATTCTGAAATTTTAATTATTGTTCCTACTTTTTACATATTTTACTTTCTTATAAATTTATCTATATTTTAGTATAGTATATATTATGTGTCTCTATATTTTTGACACTTCTTACCCTTTTAATGCATTTCTCTTTTATTGTATTACAAATGGTTGCCTGGAAGAGATCACTATATAGTGATAAGGCCGCCATTTGCACCATATCATGTAATTATGTATGTTGGTAGTTAAGTTATATTTTGTTAATGTGGTGTCAAAAAAGTGTAATAAATAAAAAAAAATAAGAAATCTTCGCATTTTGGCCAGGTATTTTGCGAGTAACAATTTTAAAATGCCGTATTAAGAGCCCAAAATCAATCAGAGAGCTGGTTGTCAATTGATTGGTATAATTTTTTCCACTTATTCAATCAATCATTTCAATCAGTCAGTCAATTTTAAACAAGATTATTAATAAATCTTTTCGTGAAAACAAAGGTCATTTATTTCGGTGATGTTATTTTTATCTTATATTGTCTTTAAGCACACTTTTGCCGTTCCGGTATCAGAATACGAATGATAATATGTCAATATTATGTATAGAACGTCATTGGAATTCATCTTTTAATATTTTTTTTATGTTATTTGCCATGCTTTCATTCAATAATATTCATATTATTCAAATTTAAACAACTAGTTGACCTCCGCTTAAACTTCGCAATGATACTGATCAGTTACTAAAAAATAAGAAAATATAATTATTTATTTTAAATATTTAAATTAATCTACGACATAGTAGCATTTTTTTGTAATTAATTAACTTAAATACGATTGATAAAAAACAATACCAAAAAATTGATACAGCTACGTACATAAAGTACAAGTGGGCATGGGCTGTATATTATTTAAAAAAATCATAGAGATCTTCGGAAATTGCAAAATAATAATAAGCATCAAAAATTATTACTTAGATATAAATCATATTTAAAACGCCAAATTGCCTACTGAGCTAAATAACCTCAGTAAGCAATAATAGGATTATATGTACATTGATTATATTGTCATTATTAGGATTCTGTAAGCAAATGGCAAAAAACCGGAACCCTTATGGATTCGTCATGTCTGTCTGTCCGTCCGTCCGTATGACAAAGCCACTTTTTTCCGAAACAATAAGAACTATACTGTTGAAACTTGGCAGATGTATTTCTGTGAACTGCATTGAGTAAGTTAGAGTACAAGGCCGGGAACACTCCTGTGATTCCTCTGGTGTTTCAGGAGAATGTGGGCAGGTAGCACTAGGCGTACGGGTTACGCTGGTTTGTCCTCCTTTTCCATAAAAAATATATATATTTAGTGCCCATGTATCGAATAATATTTTGCAGAAATAGCAACTCCAAAGTCCAAACTACGAGTAATAATTTTAAACAAGCACCTTGAATAAATGATATTTGTGAACAAAGTGTTACCATTTCATGCAAACGATTTTGAGGACCACCCTTGTTAAAGACCTTCCATTTTCACATACCTAAATTAAAAAATTAAAACCTAATGAAATGTAAAATTTATTCATTAACAAGTTAAATTCTATATTGACTCCTAAGTCGGTCGTAGAAACTGATGCAATAGCTTTTAGCGAGTGGGCAACAGTTGAATTACACAAAAACAGGCAAAAATTGTATGACCTATAAGCGGAGCCACAATATAACTGTAGTGATGAGATCAAACACTTATAAAAAACATTATGTTTAATGGTTTTAAGAAGTTTTAAAAAAGATTGAACAATTTCTAAGTCAAGACATATACGAGATAAAATAATTATTACCTCTAACCCCTCGTTTACACCAAAACACAAGTAAAAACTTGATTTAAACAAAACTTGTAGAATACTTGTCATAACATAATTATTTGTTTTCAACATGTATTGCAATAATTGCAACTTTTATTGTCTGAACCATTCTTGCGTTCACACTGTGTTGCCAATAAGTTTTTATACAAGTATAAAACAGATTTCCGTTCACATATAGATCTGAGACATGTTTGATACAGTCTGATACAAGGACAGCGTTCACACCAACATAAAACATACATCTTTTATTTAACAAGTAGGTATTGTTAATTTTAATGATATTTATGTATAATACTTATTTAAAACAAGTTTTATACTCTATCCATGCTTGGTGGATAAAGTATTAAACATTTACCGGACAGACCGCTTTTTTGAAGTTATACTTTTGACGCGATGGAGAAAAATGATGAGAGTGAATTTTTACGAAGCGCGCGCACACCGACACCTGAATTCTACATCGTGAAGTTAGTTCTAGGTGGCATCAAAATCGATAACTATGTTCAAGTTGTATATTCTAGTATTTTTATATTTAGAACACGTGTTTCGTAACAGTACAATTAAAAAGTGTGAATAAATAAATATTATTTTGGTGTTTTTATTAAATCAATTTCATATACGACGGTGATAGTATTTATTTATGTATTTACTAATAATTTATTAGTATAACTATATAGATTGAATATGAGTGATAAAACTGATTTGAATAAACTGTTTTGAGTGCATTTATAGATTTGAGGTTAATTGTCGGTATGTAGTATAATTTATTTACATCGTTAATTAAAAATTATTACATTATCTAAAAAATATATTTTTTTTTTCGTTTTATTTTATTTCTGGTATATTAACAAATTTTATGTGTAAATAAAAAATAATAATTAATTTTCTAGACTTTTTCATATTAACCTTAAATGTGTTTACCTATACTATCTTTGATCTTAACTATTTGTTAAAATTTGATTTATTTTTCCATACGCCAAAGAAGTATAACTTCTAACGCGTGTACATAAGTACACACACTCTTTTTTTTGTGGAAAAGAAGAAAATAAATGGAGTGGTCAAAGACATAAGCTTTGTAAGCTTTATAAGAAGAATATGAGTCACCAGTAGCTAGAATTCTCAAATAAATAGCTAACAAAAAAAGTGCGTACGTCAAGGCTGGCAACACTCCTGTGATTCTTCTGGTGATGCAAGAGAATGTGTGCGGCGGTGATCACGTATCACTAGGTGACCCGTGCTTACGCTAGTTTGTCCTCCTTTTCGATAAAAAAATAATTGCTCTGCTGGAGTGATGGCATCTCGATATCATGTGAATCCTGCTAAGAAAAGTATGGTGCAACTTTTTGAAGCAAATTCTCTGAATTTACTGGTCTCATTCTAACAAAATTTCTGAATCCACTTCTGTCTTCTATTCTTAAATCATTCAATAAGGAACGATAAGCCTCTTCTTGCTGTTGTCTCCTCAAAAATGATCGCGACCAGTACTTGGGTGGTTTTCTTGACTTTCCTTCATTCTGTATGATGTGCAAGTATACTGCACTCATGAAGCAAAGTTCCGCAATACCTTCACTTTCTATTGTCTGTACCAGTAGTCAATTGTGTTATCAAATTCATTAACTTCTAAACTGACATGTCTTAAACAAGTTCAGCTACAAGCCTACAACAAGTATAAAACATGAGAGCATATACAAGTAGACAACTAATAGGTGACAAACAATTTCATCAGACAAGTTTCATACAAATATTGTCTACGACAAGTATTATGTTTTTGTATTTTGAAAACATTGAATACAACTTGTATTTTTAATTTGCATGAAACTTGTCAAATACGTGTATATACGTGTATTACCTTTGTGTAAACGAGGGGTTACGTTATAAAAAAATCTTGGAAATAATAAATGAAGAAGCCGGAAGTGTAACCATATTCAAAAGTGCCATGAGGGGATAAATGTATTGCTCTTTGTTGATACAGTGACAACATTAATACAAAGACAACCAATATTGACTTACGTCTGTCGTCTGTTACCTAGGTCCTGGTTACTAGGTCATAATTCCTAAAAAAAAAAATATATGTATTTTGTAAACAATTTACCAAAGTCAACAAAGTTACAAAAATACACACTTGAAAATATCAATTTGATTTCTATGCGACCACTCAAAAATTTACTGAATTCCTGTTTTATAAATCAGTGTTTATTGAATATTGTAATCGTTATGAATAACTCGGCAGCTAAGGTAGTATTGAAATATTTTGATCAATGTAACATTTAATAGAGTTTTATATTTTTTATTGGACAGACACTGGATTTTAAAAAAAAAATATTTTTTAAGGTTGGTGAAATATTTACTGAAGCTGGTGCTGCTTTCAATAAACTTGCTGAGATGACAATGTTGTTGCATCCTTTAGCAGAACAGACTACTAGGTGAAGTATGAATGACAATATTTATAAAAATGTGTATTTGAACACTTTTTTTCTGTATAAAATCACATCAACCTTTTATATTTTATTCAGTCCCGCTAGTTCACAGACAAAGACTCCAGTAAAAAGAAAGCCTGCAGAAGAATGCTTGAATGTTTCAAGTAGTAGCTCTGGCCAGGTAAAGTTTTCCATTTTTTAAATAATAGTAAGCACATAGTAAGAAATAAATTAGTCAAAAATAATATGAACATAAGTCAACCAGTGGGAGGCTCCTTTGCACAGGATGCCAGCTAGATTATGGGTACCACAATGGCGCCTATTTCTGCCATGAAGCAGTAATGTGTACACATTGTTTCGGTCTGAAGGGGCCATAGCTAGTGAAATTACTGGACGAATGAGACTTAGCATCTTATGTCTCAAGGTGACGTGTGCAATTGTAGTGCAACTCAAGAATTTTTGGGTTTTTCAAGAATCCTGAGGGGAACTGCATTGTAATGGGTAGGGTGTATCAATTACCATCAGCTTAATGTCCTTCTTGTCTCGTCCCTTATCATTAAAAATAAATACTGCCGTAGGAAATTTGTTCCATTGTTTGGTATTGTAATTATTAACTGATGTATTTTTGCCCATAACACCAATGATACACCACCAACAGAATATATTTCTACAATATTAACTCATGCCAACAAATACAATCAAGCAGCAAACAGGCAAGTGTCTCACAAATAAGTACCATGTCTGGCCTGTTTTGATGATTGGTCTTTTGCATCACAAACCTAATCAATATTTTTTGTGAAATGTGATCAAAAAAAAAATACAATGTGCTTAAGACCACATGACAGAAGTGAAAACTTCATCAAGGCAAGCTGTATGATTAACATACAAAACAACACTATGCTCACCAAGCAAGGTTTCTCATAGTGGACTTGAACAATTTATTTAGTTGGCCTATCTGTGTACCGGCCTGTTTATGACCATTGACTATTTGTAACTCATTTTTGGTTTATACAATCCAATTCGCATCATCCCAAAAGATGTTTCCATTCAAAAAACAATTGTTACAGGTAACTCTGAACATGTTAAATGCAACTGAAATTGATGCCGAGGGACTTGGCAATGTTAAATTGGAGTTTGAATCAAGCACAGAGGAAGTACCAACTTAAACAATTAATTGAATCAATTTTTTTATTTCATTGTATATTTTACTTATACCTAAGATTATTTTACTGATTGTAATTAAATGTAGTCATAAATAAAAAATTATAATATATCTCTTTCATTAACCAATTGAATATAACTTTGTATTGTTCTACTCCATGTGGACATAGATGATTCATATACTTTTTCATGTGTTTCAGAGCCTAGGACTTCTTCTATCACAGAGCCCACATTTTGCCTTATGTGCAATGTATTAAATAACTCAAAATCACCACCAGCCCTTTTAACTCTTCTTTGAGCATTTCTATAACACTTCCATGGCTGAGGCTCAATAACAATAGATCTTGAAATTGTTTTTAAGAATTTTAAAAAATCAATGAACCTTTCATCCCCACTATTGAGATGAATCCACATAGTCACAGAGAAGCAAAAAGTAATATCAAACATATTGGCTTTGAAGTTGTCTAAATATTGTATAATTGTTTCACAACCCTCTTTTGTCATAATGTTGCATTGGACAAACTTAATGTTATTGTGAATATTAGAACAGTTTGCCCTTTCTATCAATATAGGATCTATATCAATTGCTAGAACATGTATACTAGAATTAGGGTACAAAATATTTAAATATGATTTCAATTCAATAGTTAATTCTCCCGTATTGCAACCAATGTCTAACACCAATACTGGTTTTTCATTACTTGTTATTGTGGGAAACATTGATTCACTAAGATTTTTAATTCTTTCATTAGCAGAATGAAATGAGTAATAATTTATAAAATTTCCAAACTTGGTAGCTCCAGGATCTTGTCCAAAATAATCGATTTCAGGTTCCATTTAGCAAGTAATAGGTATAAATCTTCACTCTTTAGAAAGCTTATGTAGTAGGGACCTGAATGGTAAGGTAATGTTACTATTTCCCTACGAAACAATATGCACGACGACTGACGTTTATTTAATTTGTTTTATATATTTAGAGCATTGGTAACAAGGTCATCAGCTTAAACCAAAATACAACAAAAGAAGAATATTATGAGCATTTTTCATTAAACTTGATTCCAAAAAAAACCTCGTTACGTTCATTGGCCTCGTATAAGATATTTACTGGTATGTAGTTTATGTTGAACGTAGTGTTTAAATTCTTCTTGGTTAAAGTATCAGACTTAGAATATTGTAACTTTAATTTTTTAACTGTATCAGTAATCAGATGGTATTTTTTTTTTCTTTCACTCTTATTGAGAATTTAGAGACTGAGCGTTTGGAGATTAAATAAAACAACTGCTTCACTGTGAG
>CATIXQ010000031.1:1932089-1944061 GCA_949711755.1 Leptidea juvernica
TTACAAGTTAGATATTAGACATTTGTATTAATTGATATTATTGGTTGTAGGTACAGTTACAAGAAGTTTAAGGCTCGCAAATTCCGTGCATTTGCAAATTCAAGTGTTTTTGAGTTCATTATTTCAAAAGGTGGCATTTGATATGTTGAACTCGTAAACTTGTACTAATTATCCTTAAATAGACCAAGTATAGTAACTAGACTAATTGATAGCTTCCGTCTTACTCACACGAGAAAAAGAAACACTTATGCGAGTCTTATGTAAAGGTCAAGTTTCAGGTTAAATAAAAGTCTATTTTTTCAAGGTGCTAAACAAACTTGACAGCGCTGCATATAAAACTTATGAAACGTGTGAAATATACACTATTTCAACATCAGTGGCAATTTTAAGTAGAATCAAAGGATATATGGTGCTTTGTTATGTTTTCCGATGTAAAAGTGATAGTGAAAGTACACTTGTGTTATATTATGTACCTATTTAAATATGATATTATGTGTCTCATGTTGGCCACGCCAACCGATGTCTAGTTACTATACTTGGTCTATGTATCCTTACATAAAAACCTAGGTGTGAGAAAGAGACGGAATAGATGAAGACCATGAAACCAATTTAGTGTCGTAAAGTGTGTCGTGTAGTAAATAGTCTCCTGTCAAATTGGACCGTTTTTAATTTGTAAGTCTGAGGCAGTCTATTTTCAATGCGTGATGTTTTTGACGTTCAATAAGTGATTTTGAATAAAAATATTTAAATTTGAATATACAGAATACACGGAAAAATATGTGAACAATAAAAAAAAACAAAATATTATGTACATTATTCCTAAAAATATAAAGAGTGAAGTTGAATAAGATGATTTTTTCCTATATATCGAAACATACATTCAGATACTCTTGGGAATTGGAAATATCGATAGTGTCACTCCTTAGCAGCATAAACTAAGATAAAAATAGCACAAATGTATGTATTTCCATTTTTATTCGGATTTCTATGCATCCAGAGTATTAAGGCAATGACGACAACGTATTAATGGGATAAAACTTGATTGTTATCCCCATCGATTAGTGTCTAAGAATTACTGACGTACGACGTACTGATGTAATTTTGAAGATTTTCTTAACCATTTTCAACCACTTTTACTTAATCTACGACTACTTTGGTGTCTTTCCACAAAAGCGAGATTTGTATCGCTAATTCGCTAACAAAAACATCAGGACGTTACAAGTCGGTAGTGTGTACAATAATGGTCTTGTCTGTCTATCTTGCTCTAACACACTCTGATATTGTGGCTTTTGTGGAATGTTCACCTGAGCTTGTCAGTTGAGAAAATAACTGTTTAAACTCTATCGAGTTAGTTTATACAGTATTTTGTGCAATGTAGAAATAGTAAATACAGTTATACCTACACTACAGTTATACCTACCTAGTAACCTACAGTCTACACTAGTATATACAAAGGTACTCTGTGGTACCTATAGTATTTACTATTATGTTACCTACATAAATTTAACCCATGTTGGTGAAGTTGTAAATGTTTATATTAGTGAGTTTACTTTTTAGCTTGATTCTCTACATTTAAGTTTGATTAATGCTTTAAGACTTCTACCGAAAATGAGTAGAATTGCAAATCATTATAAGTCCTCACGTGTTTCACACTTGCAAAGAAACAATTTTCACCCTAAATCATATTATTCTGCAAACAATCAGGTTAATGATGAATTTTGGTGTGAAACTTGTGATAAAGGATTCAATACAAAGAAAATGCTTGAAGATCACCAAGCACGACATCAGGTTAGCATATATTTATAGTTTTATAATTCATTATTATTACTACATAATACATATCCTAGTAAACATGAAAGGAGATAAGGTATGTAAACTTAGAAAACTACAGACCAATTCTATTATTATTACATTAATTTCAGATAAATACAATGTTTTAGCGCAGGTAGTACTTGACAGAATTAGCAAAGTACTAGTAAAACAGCAATCAGTTGAACAAGCAGGTTTTAGTCATGAATTTTTCAACTATTGATCATGTCTACACAATCAAACAGATATTAGAAAAATGAGAAAATCTATGTAGCGTTTATAGACCATGCTATGTTAATTTTTTTTTTTAATTTATAGACTATAGGAACCATTTAGTTTCTTGTATGTTCTTCTCACCAGCTCAACTTTTTCCGAACTTATAGTAGAATTAGTAATTTAAAATTCTTTTATTATTTTTAATGATGATTCAAAAAGGCTAATTGAATAAAATTTCTTTGACTTTGAAAGCTGTCTACACCCTGAATCAAGAATATTTTATAATATGGCAAAGCCTTAACAAGGAAATCTGTGTAATACTATTTAAGTAAACAGTACGACCCAGATTCACTTGGAAATACTAGGAAAAGAATTCTGCATACAAAGAGGTGTGAGACAGGCAATTATCCCCAAAATTGTTTTCAGCAGTTCTGTAACATAGCTTCCGCAATTTAAACTGGGACAAATTTGGCATCAATCTTCAAAATGGATCAAAATTGTACCATCTTAGATTCCCCGTTGACCTTGTACAACTTGAAGAATGCCATTAAAGACTTGAGTACATGGTAAACAATTAAGAAGAAGAGAGCATAAATGAACACCAGCCAGACTTAAATAATGACTAACTCTACAAAACTAAATATGAAAATTAAAGATGAATTTCTAAAAATGTGGAAGATTACATATATCTAGGTCAAGTAATTTTATGGAAGATTGAATTATGAAAGAAATATAAGCTCAGGATTGCAACAAGTTGGAAGAAATACTGGTTGTTAAAAGGAATTATGAAGTCAAAAGACTTGAGTAGAAGTAGACTTGTAGAGAAGTATGTCCATAAAAATGAGAAATTTAAAAAACTGCCTATTAATTTGCCTGACATGCTGCGAAACTTGGACCCTAACCAAAGGATTGATAGAAAAACTTGCCACAAAGTGCAATGAAGAGGTTATAAACTTAGAGATAAGATTAGAAACACTGACCTCATGAAAATACAAAACTGACCGACATACTGAAATGAATGGACCAACAAGAGTGGAATTGGGCAGGACATAATATGATGTGAGATAAAATGGAGAAATGTAGCAAAAAAGTTACAGCATGGTACCAAAGAGATGGCAAAAGATGACAAGGATGACAGCACACTAGGTGGGTAGATGAAATAAAATTGACAGCAGGGTGCAACTGGAGAAGAGTCGTCCAAACCAGACAAGAGTGGAAATTGTTGGAGTATGTCTTTGCCAACCAACATGCTGAACTAAGAAACATTTTATTGTTTATTGCTTTACATTCTTAGTTTTTCAAAATATGTTAATTGTTTTTTTTGTACAGAATAGAAAGGCTTTATTATTATTAAATAAGCCTTGAAATGATAAACATTTTTGTAATCTTATAAAGGATGATACTCAATACAAGTTTTTCCGATTTATTATAATTGGGTACAATATTACTCTTTTGTTTTTACTTTTTTTTTAAATGTGATTAATTCCTGAAAATCGATATTTATATGTACTCACTACTTAATACCAACATAGGCCTTAAGATTTTTGATGAAAATTGCGGAGTCACCTCTATGTGAGTCATGTGGAAGAATTGAGGATGTTGAGCACTTGTTAAAGGAATGTGTCCGATTTCAGTCTAGTAAAGACAAAATTGTAGGACTTATGGGTTTGAACAGATTTGATATGGGCATGTTTGTAAATATAATTGCCCGCCCTGCATCTAAGGATGCCATAAGTCTGTTTGAATCCATAAGTCTTATTGTTTGAACACTATAGATATAACTTGCTTTTGGTTTTATTAACTTTTTTTTTAATTTGTTAAGAATATTGTTTTTCTTTTGTCTTTTTAATGTACTTAGATTATGACATGCACATACGTAAAAAAGCCCCTAAATCAATAAAAAAAAAAGGGCTTAAGATATAGTACAGAATTTTTGTAACATCCTGTATAAATATATATTATCCTTTGTGACTCTCATTACCTATTATTCAATCCTCTCTTATTAAATTTTTAAAATTGTTGTGTTACAGAAGTGCAATATTGATGGTTGCCAATTTGTTGCTCATCCAAACATAATCACTAAGCATATTCAAATGCAGCACTCAACAGGCTTGTACAAAAAAATTGCGAATTTAAATAACCCAGAAGAGATCAAAAAATGGAGGGAAGAGAGGAAAAAGAAGTATCCTACATTAAATAACATAGAAAAGAAAAATGCAGAAATTAAAGAAAAGATTGAAAGGGGAGAAAAAATGGGACTAAATGTACTAAAAGGAAGATCAGGTAAATTCATTTACCATGTTGTATTTTTATATAAATGTAAAAAATGTGAAAAACATTTAATTATTTAAACCTTATGAATTCTTATGACAATTTATCAGTAAACCACTAAAATACATTTGCTACCAGGATTTAGTCATTTAAAGCACTTTCAAATTCCATTCGAACTAAAGTTTATTTATTAATTCTACACACTTACATCAATTAAGCACATAAGACATCTAAGAAATTATATTACTGATGTAAGTACATTCATAGTTCCTGATACACCCTAACACCCCGTTGGCGCCTCAAGCAGTGGAGCTTAAGCAAGTATGGCGGTTGTCACAAGAACTCAACCAAATATTAAAATTTATGTTTTAAATATCCCACCCAACCAGGATCCAATTCTGCTCACTTGCTTAACCAAAGTGATCCGCGTGCCGGTACAGTTTGTAAGCCTTGCGTACTACATATAGTTTTAGTAGCTCTATTTTATAGCGCCAGAAATGCTCTCATGTTTTATATGCTACCACTACATAAGTATAACATAAGCTTAGTAGTAAGTAACCTAC
Organism: Leptidea juvernica; assembly: GCA_949711755.1. Lineage (NCBI taxonomy): Eukaryota > Metazoa > Arthropoda > Insecta > Lepidoptera > Pieridae > Leptidea > Leptidea juvernica. The sequence goes on from CATIXQ010000031.1 coordinate 1,936,949, forward strand.
ATTGATACAAAAATACTATTCGCAAGCTAATTGCCAACCAATGCCATGACAGCTCTTGTTTGTTTATCCCAAAGTTCTCATTGTGACAACTGACAAATATTAAAATGTGATAGAGGTGCAAGATCGAATAGCTTTGTTCCGTTCTATCCCAGCCTAAGTTGCATATTGTTTGTCCTTTCTATTGAATGAATTGTAATGAAGTTACCGACGATAGTTCTGTAGTGTTAATGTTCTTCGTTGGTGATTTGGACGTATAAGGTTTCCCGCGTTTATTTGCAAGGCTGTTTGGCATTCGGAAAACTTCAGAATTATACATTGTTGTTCGTGATATTATCAACATTCTCAAACTTAACAATCTCAGATATAACTTTATAACACATTGTTATGTAAATTCCTGTAATTCATCACAGTGTCATGTAATTTCACAATTGCGAATTTACATTACACTGTGGTGTTGCGACTGAATTTTGGGCAAAACTAGATTTTTCATTAGAAACTAACGACATTAAATCAATATTAACTCAATTTTAACATTTTCAGGCAACTTTGCAGCAAGGAAAAGACCATTTGAAACAAATAGACAAGGACACAAAAGGGTAAGGAAACATACAGAATATATAGATAAAAATGATATTTTGAAAAGAAAGCCCTACCAAAAAAAAATTTGTGTAATTACACCAGTCATAGAAGGCTCTGGCTTGAAACCTTTTTCAGGAATTACACAACTACTTCCACCTTTCAAGGAAGATGATAAAGAAGAGGCTAGCAATGATTTGATAGAAGATGACGAATATATAAATATAGCTGAAGAAGAAGAAATGGTTCAAACAGAAAAAGACCAACCAACTGTGTGTGGAGCCCTTGCTTCTTTGATTAATAATTACGATTCATCTGATGATGAGGAAAAAGATAAAAGTAATAACAGTATAAAAACAAATATAACAGAGTCTTTTGTGAAATGTGATACGAATAAAAAAGATATTGTCACAGATAAAAAGGTTTTAAAACCTTTAATCATAGATAATAATATTAAAAATGATATAAGTGTAGAAGATGATAGTGGTCCTGAAGAAATTAGTATTTGTAGGGAAGTAACGAAATGCAATAACAGTGAGAAAATAGATAGTGTAAAAAGTAATACTAAACTAATTAAACTACAAAGTAATAAAAAGATTATCAAAGAAAAATTTCTTAAATCCAATGAAAAAGTTATTTACAAACGAAAAATTCCATCCACTCTGCTACAAAAATTATTGTGTAATGAAATAAGACAAGAACGGAACATGATATTGCAATGTGTGAGGTTTGTTGTTAAAAATGACTTTTTTGAAAATTCACAGCCATAATTATTTATATAAATAGCTCATAAACAAATCCTATTTACATGTTTTTATTCCCAAAAATATTTTTATATGTCAATGTGATAAAGTACTCCATTGAAGTTGTATAAATTAAAATCCCATGTACCTAAGCCTAAAAAAAAATTGCCTTTTGTTGTTGCTGAATGACCTTACAATATTATGTACCACATTGATAATGAATTTTAGCAACCATTTACTTCATAATGTAATAGATGGTATAATGTAATAAAAATAATCTTTCTCAATTTAATATAAATTGGAATATTATTATTTGCCCTGGAATAAAAAAAATCTACAAATTTTGCTTAATGTTAAACTTGTGACTTGTTATTACTTGTATATATATTGTAATATTTTAACAATATAATATTGATAATTAAAAATTGACTTATAACTTCTTCAGTATTTAAGTGAAAAATTAGTGTTTTAGTTGTTATTAAAAAGCTGATGGCAATTAATTTTTTTTTAGTTTTATGGCTATCATATGTTAAGCATCCACATCAGTCAGACAGACTATTTAGTTAATGCTCTTTCTGGTACAAAACCGCTTCATGGCGTATTTATCATTATTAAGGGCCTACAGGGGCCTAAGGGCGAGATATTGCAATGTTTCTGTCACACAATTCTCTGAAGCCTGACAATTCTGTATCAATCACGTTGAATAAATATATGTTTAAATTCAGGATATCTGCGATTCATTACTCATTGATGATGAGACGAAGATGGCGTAATGTTGAAGAATTTCCTCGATAGAAAAAAATCACAAAGTTGACTCTAATTTATAAATATTTTGAATGTAGCTTTGAACCTTTGAATAGTAATTAAACTTAAATAACGGCGCCTTTTTATGCCATGAAGCAGTAATGTGTAAGCAATAATGCACATTAATGTGTTTCAGTTTCAAGGGCGAAGTACTGGGCAAATGAGACTTAACAATCTTGTCTCAAGGTGATGAGCGCAATTGTAGTGCCGCTCAGAATTTTTGGGTTTTTCAAGAATCCTGAGCGGCACTGCATTGTAATGGGTAGGGCGTATCTATTACCATCAACTGAACAAACTGCTCGTCCCATCCCTTAAAAAAAAACTCGTCGCGACGAGTTTTTTTTTCACCTTGAGACATAAGACGTTAAGTCTCATTTGCCCAGTAATTTCACTAGCTACGGCGTCCTTCAGACCGAAACACAGTAATGTTTTCACATTACTGCTTCACCGCACAAATAGGCGCCGTTGTGGTACTCATAATCTAGCCGGGTTCCTGTGCAAAGGAGCCTCCCACTGCAAGTCAAATCAGACCAACTCTTCCCATGAAAGACAACAGCAGTATCATCGGCATAAGAAAAGATTTTTGGGTTTGTGTCTTGTAGGTTACAGAGGTATTTAATATATACCAAGAATAATTTTGGCCCTAACACGCTTCCCTGAGTATATACCTGGTATACCAATTTTTTGTAACTTGGACACAAGGGTTGGGACAGAAACAGTGTCGAAGGCTTTTTTTAAATCTATAAATACAGTCGGACATTTGCTGCCTTCGAGCTCTGAGTTAAGCGAGCTAAGTGCTGTAACTGCAGGATGCAGGTGGATACGGCGGGTAAGACCTGTAATTATTAACATCATCTCTGTTCCCATCCTTGTGTATCGAAGTAATAATGGACTGTTTCAATGCTCCTGGAAAGAACCTTTGAAACAGTTAGACAAGTGAGTAAATGAGGGGAACAACTTCACTGCTAGTATACTTACTTTAAAAATCTAGTCGTGATATTGTCCCCTCCTGGGGCGCAATCTGATTTTAAGCTATTCAAAATTCTTTCCACTTCCGTTTGATCAGTATCTAATAGTACAATAGAATTTATTTGTGGAGACCTATTGGGTCGTACAACAGGGAAGGTTTTGCCTTGGGCTGAATTTGAATGGTCTGCCAATGTTCACAAAATACTTATTTACAAAGTTCACTGATTGATCTGGAGTCTTTTTAAAAGTCAATAATTCTGTACTCTGAAAATTTTTGTTTATTTGTGTAAGTTATATATTTTACATTTTTTAAGAAGTTCAATCTCATATTTCCGTTTAAATTAGATTATTGCAATACCTAAATCGACAAAATGGTAATTTTAAAATTGTATTTGAGGGTCTTTCCTACAGTTTATAATAGTATTTATTATTATAACGACTTATTTTATCATAATAAAGCAGATATTGTTACAAAATAGCTTGTTTGATGTGAACTTGCCTGACTTCAACGCCCTGCGTTTGGGACCAAAATAATTAGGTCATCGATGTTATGCGTGCAGAGGTGTGCTGGGAATGAATGGTACGGGCACGGCAGAGGTCTTTCTCTGTTTGAGTTGAGCTGTAGCGGCCCCATAACAATATTACGTTATAAAACAATATAAAATAAGTCATGTTACCTACATATTAATTAATGCACGATGTAATACATTACATAAAAAGGACATTTTGTTATTTATATTACTTTGAACTAAAAAAACATCTTTTTAGGTAATATAAGATCCCACCGCTCAATTCTGCAGGTTACTGTTTTTTGAATAAAACTAATTTTAAATGAACGTCTAAGGAGTATGCAATGTATTAGCCTTGCCTATAAAAAAAATGGCCGCTATTACATCTAATTTATATAAGTATAATTAATTTTCTGTTGTAAAATGCAACTTTGTTTTTTTAATAAATTGTACGTTATTTTAAAGGAAACTAAATAGTTTCCTTTAATAGGTAAATACCTATGTAAGGAATTGAAAAAAAAAGTTGTTGCCAGCTCTCAGTCAGCCGCAACGTTTGATCTACAAAGTGTAAACAGGTATTTTATTGTTGATTATTTTATAGTAACTAATATATTTTTTTTATTTTAATATAAAACTGTAGTTTTACATTAACTATTTACGATAAGCCATTGTTGCCAGTTAATAAATGGCCGCAAGCAGAGGTTGCCATGATTACAATAAACTTACGTAATTTTAAATGATGTAAAGATATTTTTTTTTTAATTCAGCCTTAATAATTTCAGGTTCTGGGCCTATGAAGGGAGACGCGGCTTAATCTATGCCTTTGTGCCCCGGTAAGTTTGTAATAATAATAATAAATCTTTATTGCAGGCATAAAATCACATACATAATATTGAGTCGTACAAATAAAATAGTATACAAATACAATATATATAGTATACAATACAATTAAACAATTTTATTACATTTATTTAACTCAGATAAAAGCAAAAAGAAAACAGCTTTGTGTCCAAAGCTATTTGCTTCCCGATGTGTCGAGAGCCAATGGGCTATCTCGTTAATAAGGAATTGTGTGTGATCTACCTGATTTGACGTGGATGATTCTGGACCTGATGCTGGTGGCTGGCTGGAGACGGCTGGTGGCAGGCTGGAGACGGCTGGTGGCTGGCTGGAGACGGCTGCTACCTCCTGGATTTGCTCCATCATCGTATCAGCAAGCAACGCAAGTTCCTCCAGCGTGGACTTCGCGCTGAATGACTCGCTGACGGCGAGCACGGAGCGGACGTGGGCTGGCAGCAGCTTACTCCACATCATGCGGAGGGTGGAGTCGGTAACCTTGTCCCTTGCAAGGTTACGCATATTTTGCAGTAGCTGTGAAGGCTTCTGGTCTCCAAGCTCCATCTCGGCGAGTAGCTTCTGGAACTTGCGGCTGTCAGATTTTTCATACACTGATATGAGACGTTCCTTGATTGCTGAATATTGTTTGTCTCTCGGTATGTTAAATAGGATGTCGGAGATTTGTTCGATGTCAGCCTTTTCTAATTGGACGAGCACCATCTGTGTCAGCTGGGCTTGACTCCTCTTGAGATCATCGGTGGCGGCTTCAAAGCTGTGATACCACAATCGCGGATTTTCCCGCCAAAATGGTGGTATGCGCATCGACAGTGAAATGCTGGAGATTTCTGTCGCGGTGGGCGCTGGGAGTGGCTGAGCCTGGTTTGTGTCTTCCATTTCTTCGTCGGGTTGATATTCCTCGAGCATAGATTCGTCGAACAGGAATTCGTCGTTTCGGCGAGCTGGTGAAGCTGTTCTTCAATGTGTAGCCGGGCAAAGGTTCGGTGTATTCTGTTCTGGCTTCCTTCCGTCGGCGTTCTTGTTCGGGTTTCTGGCTTCCTTCCGTCGGCGTTCTTGTTCGGGTTCCTGGCTTCCTTCCGTCGGCGTTCTTGTTCGGGGTCACCACTTTAGAGACTGAGCGTTTGGCGATTAAATAAAACAACTGCTTGACTGTGAGGGATATATGGAAGATATGATTTATTAAAAAGTTACACGATATATATACAAAATCCTTAAAACTAGTTACCCAATTACAATCGTTACTTAAAAAATATTTACAAGTTCAGAAAATACACACCAATACTAGAGCTTACATTTTAACCAATAGTAAAACGTTTCATTTAATAAGATTTGAGAATAATATGTGTTCTATCACGCTCTAAAACTAATGCTATCGCAGTTTGTGTAAACTCGCGTCGAACCTCGATCATACGATGTCAATGAGCATTCCGCACCTACGGCTGTTGCTCATTGATTAAAATTGCATGAATAGCGATCGACCCCCGAGTCCCGACGCTTCATTCGAGGACGCTCGGCCTTGCTGTACGGTTGTGTAACGCGGAGCATATGACTGATCACGTGAGTATATCTGCGAGCGTCGAGAGAAAGTACGATGCTTGAAACTTCACTGAGATGACTAAACTGGTGATCTGTATGATTCTATGACTTGATGTACAGAATTATGAAATGGTTCTTATCAGAGCTAATACTACGTTATATAAAATAAAATGTTCTTGTCAGAACGAATCTTTCGGCATACGCTTATTACAGTTATTATGCACGATTACTATTTCTACGATCTATAATGCTACGTTACAAGTTAGATATTAGACATTTGTGTTAATTGATATTATTGGTTGTAGGTGCATCTACAGATGCAAAGTTTTGACTTAATTCATGACTAATTTCTCGTCCAGTTTTAGCTTTGTACGATGAAAAATTTTCGTGCGAAATCCATACGAACGCTTGTAAAAGTGGGTTAGCAGGAATTTTGTTACAAAAACAGGAAGATGGGAATTTAAAGCCAGTTTTTTATTTTAGTAGGGTAACCACTCGAGAAGATTCCTTGTATCATAGCTATGAATTAGAGACGTAAGCCGTGGTGGCGTCACTCAAGCGTTTTCGTGTTTACGTTTTAGGCAAGCCAGTTAAAATTGTTACCGATTGTTCCGCAGTCAGATATACGTTACAGAAAAAAGAATTAATACCTAGAATAGCACGATGGTGGTTAATAATTCAGGAATACAATATTGAAATAGAATATAGGCCGGGCGATAGAATGAAACATGTCGATGCTCTCAGTCGGAATCCTATTAGTGTACCTGTTGATGATTATGATCAGTGTAATTTGCTACAAATTTCAAATGAAGATTGGTATTTACCTGTACAATTACAAGATGAAAAATTAAACAATATTATTAAGCAACTAAAAGAGGGTAATGCATGTAATGACGTGAATAATAATTACAAAATTAAAAATGATCGTTTATATAGAAAAACTTTTAACGGGGAAAAACTCGTAGTTCCTTCTTTTGCTCGTTGGAAATTAATGCAAAATTCCATGATGAAATAGGTCACGTAGGTATTAAGAGGTGCGATGAGTTGATTAAAGCTGATTATTGGTTTCCAAAAATGACACGTTTTATCAAAAAGTACATAAATTCATGTTTAGAGTGCGC
>CATIXQ010000031.1:1979061-2001474 GCA_949711755.1 Leptidea juvernica
TCTATAAAATAATTAAGAATTTTGTACAAAAATGTCATATTTCACTCTGTTCAATGATTTTCAAGTGAGTGTAGGAAGACTGTAAAGTGATTACATTTGAAATTTAGTCTTGTTGTCGACTTCTATTGAGAGGATACTATGCTATCATATGATTTTGAAAAGTGCTTTTTCTTTAGTTTTATTCTGATTTCTGAAGATACATAAAGATTGCAGTTGAAAAATTAATAGCTTACAAACTATGCCATTGCAAGAATGATCAATACACCAACTACCTCATATGGAACATAGTCCTTGCCAAAAAAGGCTTGAAAAATAACAGCATGAGGGACCACGAGAATTAACAATGGAAGCAGAAACAAGGCTTGCTAATTGACTACGGACATTAAAAAGTGGGGCTTCGGTATTGTTACAGAGTTCTTAAAAAAAATTATAAACTCCATTCAAAAATGACACGCAGATTGTTTTATAGAATTTAGAAAACTCCATCTATTATCTTTTAAAGAAAGCCCAATCAGTAGAATATTTCCGCGAAAGAATGACCATTCGTTATTTATGCATAGTTCATAATTCTGGAGAACACTTCTTACTTTCAATTTCTATAAGCTTGAGAATCGCCTTTTTGTTTCATTTTCGAAAAGGAAAAGAGGGGACGTGTAAGGCTTTTTAAAAAAATACATTGCCGTTACCGACCAAGATATATACAAGACTGTTGCTAAAATATGATTTGAATGAGGTTATAGCGGAGTAAAATTCTTAATGAACCTTATCAATACAAGAATAGAATTGATTATAGGATATACTCCACCCTCCCCCCGATATAGTCCCCATTTTACCTGGCAAACAAAATCCTTGCCTTCTCTATTGGATCTCATTTTAATAATCATTCACCAATTATAATTAGTTAAATTGGTTTTGGTTACAAATCGCGGTCCTTCTTTGTTCATAAAAATATTTTATAAGTTCCCTCTTTTAATGCAGACAGTTGAAAAAACGTCCTTTTCAAGTCAAAAAACAACAACAAAAAAAAACCTCTTAGCCCAATAACCTCAGTAGGTATCTTCTATTTTAGCCCCGGGCTCAATAATGGCTGCTTCCATGCGGTTCCTCATGAAATGGATGAGAGTCACACGTTGAGATGAAAAAAATATTATACATTATGGAAACAGCTTATATGAAATAAATGTAGGTACATACTTGTTAGCATATTAGCTGACGATGTACCAAAAATTAACAAAATCCGTGCAGTGGTTTTCTCAAAAAGTAGGCTTTTCATTTTGAACAAATTTAAACGTCCTGTAAGATTTGTGTTACTGGGTCAATGATTCAATGAACTTTAATATTCCAATATAGGCGGCGTTGCCGCTTTGCCTAGCTGCCTTTGAATTGCGCCGCCCGCCGTCGTCAAAGAGGTACACGTGCCGGCGGTGTCTCTTTGACTGCGGCGCAATTTATTCAAAGGTAGGGAAGGACATCTTCTATCGATAATTAGCTTTCTTTAAAGGGAGTTGGATTGGATAAATAATAAGCTGTTTAAGTCTATTTTGAAATTGTTCTGTAATGATTATTGTAAAAATACTACACCTACCTAGGTATTAAAAACTAAGCAGCTTCAGAATTTTTATTTTATAAATTATGAAGTAGTTTAGAGATAATGATCGTGAATAAGGAAGAACTTAACAATAACAATTTATTACTTGTTTGTAATTTGAAAGCAACCTATCAAAAAGCGTACCAACTTACTTTACGCCCTGCCCATTACAATGCAGTGCCGCTCAGGATTCTTGAGAAACCCCAAAAATTCTGAGCGGCACTACAACTGCGCTCGTCACCTTGAGACATAAGATGTTAGGTCTCATTTGCCTAGTAATTTCACTAGCTACAGCGCCCTTCAGACTGAAACAGAGTAATGTGTTAGACATTACTGCTTCACGGCAGAAATAGGCGCCGTTGTGGTATCCATAATCTAGCCGGCATCCTGTCCAAAGGAGCCTCCCACTTGTTCGCTGCTCAGGAAATCACTCAGAAAACAGTGGTTTCGTAAGTATTGAACTTACAAAAATAAACTATTTTTTTTACAAAGCTTATCCATTCATTAATTTATTAATTGTTAAAAATATTAAAACATTCCAATAACACGAAACTACTAACAAGTTGTTGTTTAGATTGTTGGTTAGTACTTGTAAATAAAGTATCGATAAACTAGAATAATTGTGGGGTATGCCCTATTTACGCCTTTATTTCTTTTCGCCATTTTATTTAAGTATTTGTAATTTGTTATTCAGTTTAACACGAGCTTTCGGAATGTGTGTATCGTCGTCTGCAGTGTCCAAGCGAGTGCTATACGCAGCCCGCGATTGTTTCAAGTTTTTGTTGAAAAAGTTAAAGTTGTATTTATTAATTAAACTTTCTTTCAAGTTCAAGTGAAATGTTTCAATCAATTTTCATTTCTTCGCTAATAATTATGTTATTGTTAAGAGCTTGTTTACGAGAAGAGAATTAACAGCCAATCCGCCGCCGTGAGCTACGTTGTCGTTCCTCGGGGTCAAAGTGCGTGTTTAGACTAAACAGACTGTTTTCTTTTTTCTAATTCAGTTTTGATAATTAGTTTCTTTTAAAATTTCTTTTTTATAATTTAGGGATTTTAATTTAATTATTAATTTTACAAAATACTTCTGTGGACCAGTATGACTTGCATTTGCATTTATTTCATATAAGCTGTGTCCATACTGTATATTTGTATGTAGATATCATGGTTACATAGCTCTTAAAATTAGTCGTTGCACAGCACAATTCGCCAGTAAAAAGCCATACAAATACTCAATTGTGAATATTTAAGCATTTGTCTTTCTGTCTATTGTGTTATCCCACTTTTCTTGTGTAACTAGTTTTTAGTGGCCGCCCACATTCACTTGCAACAACAGAGAAATCACAGGAGCGATTAAGGCACAGCCTTTAAGGAAGTTTAAGCTGACCGCACATATCCTGATTAAGGTCTTACACTCTCCACCATCTCTTCAACTCATTACATAGGCTTTACAATTCCTGCGGTTGCAGCATTGTTCTGCATAAATTTGCCAGTAAAGTCTGTTCCATTTCATATCACCTGACCCATTTTAATTATGGTAAGCTATTAAATGCTGGATGGCGTTGAAGAAGAATATTATTAATAAGGTAAGTGATACAAATTAGGCCTACCTAATTTCAAAAACTCACAATATCTCGATTAATAAAGTTTAAGTACTTACTTAAAAAAAATTACGATCTTTTATCAAGTCCACGTCATGAACTGAGGTAATTCTGAAGCCTTTTTAAAACACAATGACTTAACAAGTTCAAATATTTTTATTCAAAATAGGTTTTAAAATCACTTATTGAACGTCAAAAACTACCACCCATTCAATATATAGTCCCTCAGACCTGAGAAGAACGGGCGCAAGAAACTCGGCGGGTTTTTTTAAAAATATGGATTACAATGTAATAAACATTTATAATTAAAGAACCGCTCTGTTCGCTCCATTCCAAGTCTGTGGTATTATTAAGAAAATCATTTATATTATAATAACCTTTTCCACACAAACAGTTTTTAACAATTCCTTTAAATTTCGTAACACATTTGTTTTCTACATTTTCTGGAATCATAAAAAATGTATATACAACACCCAATAAAAGACTTACTTACTCGAATTAGCCGAGTAGTAGGCATAACAAGTTTCTTTGTTCCTCGTGTAAGCATTATGATTGTCGCAGGTTCTAGCAAATCCCTAATGTGCTTATGAATGTACAGAACATTATCAAGAATAAATTGAGATGCAACAGTCATACTTAATGTTTATTTCTTTAAAATTTTCCTAGGTTAAAAATAGCGCGAGAAGCCCTCTTCTAGAACACAAAGATTGTTTTAATATCGGCTGCACTGCCCCTCATCAATATACTTACCATAGGACATAATACCATAAAATAAGTAAACTAGTCGCGTCGTACCTATCTATGTTAACTGTCTATTTATTTAACCGTATATGCTGCAGAACTAAGCCTATTCGCCGATCCTTCAATATGGGGACCCCATTGCAATTTGGAATCAAGAGTAATGAGAAGAAATATAGTAGATTGGAATTTGCTATATTTCGGTTTTACTAGTCCCAGTAGATCTCCTGCCATTCACATCGACCTGAATTCTGTTATTCAAATATGATATCAGAAGATCGAGCGCAGATTATTTACTTATTATTTAATATTAGTTACCTTTTATTCCATAGTGACATAGCTTCCTGACTTCCTAAACAGCGTTGAATGTTGAACACAATCGAAAGCCTACTCATGATGCGTCACTCGGGCCGTCCCGCATCGTCCATGAATTTTGGTACGGTGAAAGGTTACATTTAAAAAAAAAAGCAAATTAGTAAAATGTTGTTTTCAGCTAATTTTCATTGTATTTCTTTCTGGCTAAATGAGTGCATCTAATGAAGAAATTTGATACATTTTTAAAATTTAATTACTAAGAGGAAAAATTGCAACGCTAGCCAGAAAAAAAAAATGTAACGTTTAAGCAGTGTTAACTCTCATATGATGTTGTGTGTATAGTGCACAGAACAGTGTAGTGGGATTGAGCTTTCACCGCCTGACAGAACCATCGATTTGGATATCTACTCCCAATGACTGGTATTTTGTTTTCATTAGACAACCCTAATTTACAGAGACTTCCATTTTTAGTTGGGGCCTTTGTTTGTAAACAGAATGAGGCTACCTACCTGCGGACTTAAACATAAACAAAGCGTAGGTACGTACTATTGGTCAATATTACTTTAACAAGACTGTTCGTTCGTATCAAAAGTGACGGTCGCGAGGCTCTCTGCTACGCGACCGTATCGGTCTGTCCGCGCGACCGTCTTAATTCGGCCGCTTAACACAGCGACTGTGTCGCTAACATACTCCCGGCGTTGAAGTATCTTCAACAATTACATATGCCATGTTATTAAAGGCTCTTTTTATGATTCCCTTTTTGGTCTTCATTTCAGCGACCCTTTGAATGCCGTCTCGTGATGTTTTACTGATTTCACCGCCGATTCCCAAAGACCACCAAAATGTGGGGTATATGCGGGTATGAATGAAAAGTCAATACCATCTTCGACTGTGTCTGCTGGTGAAAGTTGGCTTAGGACCTTAGAAAGCTCATGGCATGTACCAACAAATGTAGTCCCGTTGTCCAAAATTATGGTTTTCGGCTTACCTTTACGTGATGTAAATCTGTTCAACGCCGAGATAAAGGCTTCCTTTGACATGTACGAAACTAGCTCCAAATGAATAGCTTTGGTTGCTAAACAAACAAATACACAAATGTAAGATTTGATGGGTTTGCATCCACCTTTACGATTTGCTATCATTACTGGCCCGGCATAATCTACGCCTGTGTTAAGAAAAGGAAATTCTAATTGTGCTCGCTGTTCAGGTAAGCGACCCATTATGGGTTGAACCGTTTTGCCCTTCAGTCTACAACAACGAACACAGGAGCGCACAGTGAGTTTAGCTAGATTTGTGCCTTCTAGAGACCAATAGTTGTGTCGAACTGTCGCTAAAAGGAGTTGAGGACCTGCATGCAAATACTTTATGTGAAAATGTTTAAAGATCAGTCTGCATAAAAGCTGTTTGCTACTCAGTAAAACTGGGTGTTTTGTGTTGTAATCGTAATAAGTGTTCCCTAGTCTGCCTCCAATACGAATTAGTCCGTTTTCATCAATAAATGGTGACAAGGGAAGAAGTTTATTTTTATGGGACAATTTTTCCGTGACAGAAGTAACTGTCGTTCTTCAGCAGAAGATTCGTCTTGTGCAATTTTTAATAGAAAATTGTTGGAATTATTGAATTAGGCTCGAAGGACCATATGGTAGGCGCCCAGTGCCCTGGTCTTGATTGATAGGGAGATCTTAGCGTCCAATTAAAAAGTAGACTGTAATTAATAAATTTAATTCGTGAAGTTCAATTGACAAAGGTAATATTACGTTAACACGACAGTTCGTTCGTATCAAAAGTGACGTTCGCGAGGCTCTCTGCTACGCGACCGTTTCGTATCCAAAACCGGTCTGTCCGCGCGACCGTCTTAATTCGACTGTGTCGCTAACACCTGTTATTGCGAAACAAATAAATAAAATAAGAAATTACATAGCATTACACAGTTTCACGTCTATATTCCTGAAGGGTTAGAGGTGTATTTTTTCCACCCACGTTTCACTATGTTTAATTCCCACGTAATAGGGGGCGAGCCTCTACATTTCTGAACCACGGGCTGCTACTGAAAAATTTCTTACGAAAAACTCAATAACTGCCCCATTCCATACCCAGGCTGGGTAAAAAGCCCGGCCCGGGAATGGAATACCTACGTACCTATTATTGATATGAGGATGGTCAAAGATATCCATATTTGACAAAAAAATTCCGTGCAGAACAATTTCTTAAATAGGAGCCTATTAGAATTATCTTTATTGGATAAAACATTTTTGAATTGAGATGGTAAGTCTCATTTGCCCAGTAATAACACCAGCTACAGTGCCATTCAGATCAAACCACAATAATACTTACACATTTTTGCTTCACGGCAGAAAAAGGTGCCGTTGTGGTACCCATAATCTACAATTACAAATTTGCAACCTCATCAAAAATGTGACCTCTTTTAATTTCGAACATAATAAAAAAACTAACGAACTTTCGAACATAACTAATACACGGTACACCTACGGGTGTACCGTAGCATATATAGATATTAGCTTTCTGCACAATATACAATATTTTAGTCAAGGTTTGGGTTAGGTTCTTCTCTACAATATCAATGAAAAAACTCATAATTATTCAAAATTGCGAGTTTATTGCTTATTTTGTTACAAAAACAAGAGTTACATATACTAAGGAGTGACTTTGGATGTTGAAGCGTGGCACTGCATGTCCTCAGCATACTTTTCATAAGATGGTACGTAACCACTGAGTGCTAATCGAAAGCATGATGACATATGATCGTCAGTTAGTCGACTGCGATATTTTGACTTAACTAATTATCTTTATTTCAGAGAATGCAGACTCGCAAGTAAGTTGACCCAAACATTGCCGTCAGTTGAAGGGCGATTTGCCTTAGATTCGGATATTTATCTTCAGAAATAAAACACCAGAAATTTTTATCAGATGCTGTAGCTTTGAGATGTGTATCTGATATAATTTGCACCAACTCATTTTCAACAGAACATGAGTTCATATTAAACTGACTTGCTATTTCAGTAGCTAATTCCTCAATGTTTTTACATGAAATAGGATAACTCATAAATGATGCTATATTTGCCAATTTACTGCAATCATAAAAACGCATTTCGAATTGTCCCAAAATATTTGATCATTCAGCCTCATACGTATCATAATTCAACTGAGGAGTCCTTGCTTTCAAAGATGGAAAATGTTTCAGATCCTTACTTTTCAGTTGATCTATCATAAGTTGCAATTTACTTTTGAATGTGTTTACTGCGCTAATCATCTCAATAATAGTTTTTCCTTTACCTTGAAGCTCCAAGTTAATGGTATTTAAGTGCATTGTGATGTTAGTCAACAATGCCAGATCAGTCAGCCATTTTTCGTTTGATCTGAGTGTCATCACCTCTTTCGTCTAGAAAAGCTGTTATTTCAGGCAATAATTCTGGAAACCTTTCTAGGAATTATCCGCAACTCAACCAACGTCCGTGTGAAGAACTAAATCAGTGTGTTCAGCTGACTCTCTATCTTCTAACTGCAACTTAAAGAGCCGCCGTTGCAAGCTACGTGCACGGATGGAATTCACAATTTTTGTTGCAATGCCCATAATTTCCTCCGTGTTTAAAACTTTTGAACACAAAACCTGTTGATGTATAATGCAATGGAAATAAAAAAAGAAGGGAAATCATCATTAGCTCGACACAATGCCACAAAACCGTTTTTGTTTCCAGTAATTGCTGGTGCTCCATCGGTTGTAATGCACACTAATTTATATATTGGTAGCTTGTAGTTTTTTACAAAATTGAAGAAAACGTCATATATATCTGCGCCGCGGGTCTTCCCCTTCAGAGGAATGACTGTCAAAAATTCTTCCTTAGCCAACATGTTATTGAATACCATCCGAATAAAAATACACAGCTGGGCAGTGTCTGTCATATCGGTGGATTCGTTAAACTGTAAAGAAAAGTATGTACATTCCATGATATCATGTTTTAGTTTGTCTGCCATGTCCTGACTCATGACTTACGCCTTGTGACAGTAGGGCGAGATAACTGAAGTTCTCTAATAGCAGACATGATTTCCGTTTTATTTTTAAATTTCCAAATAAAGTCTCACCCGCTTCAATAAAATTGCTTCCTTCACAACCGATCCATCTTCGAATGGTTTTGTTGTATTTCGCCAATATATGATATATTTTAATGACGCGATCGTAGCAGCTTTTGTTGTTTGGCTGGTCTTGTGAACATGGCTTGTTCTTCTTTCAAACAAGATATCAAATCACGTACTTTTCGTTTTCTTAATTAACTCTGTGGCGGAAAATACTTTTCATAGTTTTTTGAACCGTTTTATGATGCCTCTCTAAGTTACCACGCTTAGGTATTGCAACTGACACACGACAAATAAGACAAATGCACTTATCCTTCACCAAACAAAAGAAAAATTCTTCCTCCCAATCGTTATTAAAATGATACGTTTTAGATTTCTTCGCTGCACTCATTTTGTACTATTTAATAATAAACTTTACATCGACGTTGTATTGCCTTCTAGTTACAATTCAGAATGACTCCAATTCCTGCAGGCGCAACATTTATATAGGCGTGAACGAGTCTCGAATGTTCCCGTCAAACGCGCCGCCCGAAATTTCTAGAAAAGCGGCAATAAAAAACGCGGCTTTTCGTTGACAAGCACCTCGCGTTGTTTGATAAAGCCGCCTTTTGCCGCTAGCAGAGTGTTATTTTATTGGGCCTGGGCTCACTGCAGACTCTCCCTGAGGTAATGGGTGCCAAAAAGGTTTGATAAACTATATTGAGAAATTGAGATGACAAGATTAGTCGCCCACCCCACCACGAATAATAGGCGCGCTGTAGACGTCGAATTGTGGAAAGTAGCCCGTGACTACGTAAGCTAAACAATTTTGTCATTCTCTGACATTTAAGATGAGCTGGGAGTTCGTTATCAGTTCAATGCCATCTCGAAGCCCCTTTACTAAGTGTTTTTGCAATATCTGTTATTGTCACACCCTAAGGTAAATAAATACATATATTTCTATTCTTTAGTTTTCTGGGTATTCAGCAATTATTGCGTTCTACATAGAAACTAATAAAGAAAAAAACAAATGCAAGCAAATGATATATTATAGAAGGCAACAAAAAATTTATTATAAATAAATTTAATGATACTTTTACACCCAGGAAATCCCATAAAAATTCATAATCTAACAGGTTAATGTGATATTAGATTTACTGATAGCTTTGTTATGATTCTTGCATTTACATACTAAAGAAATGTACACTTTGAACAATAATTATACTAGGTATTGACTACAATAAATAAAAATTCAATTTCCTTTTCAACAAACATATTACATTCAGTGTTAAGATCAATGATACTATTATACTAATGCATAATGATTATGAGTCCATTTGGGCTTATGTCATTTAATTACATGAGAAAAATCTCATCACTATAAGTCAAGCCATTCAGCCCCGAAAGAAAGGTTACTCCTCTTTTCAGCTTCGTTGATTGGCATTAGTTTTTGTTAACTTCTCTATATCATCCAGGGACCTTTTCGCTTTAGTTGATATATCATCCATAGACTTTCTAGCTGTTGATGTAATGTCATCAATGGACTTCTTTGTTTGCGAAAGCAGTTCATCTGTGCTTTTGCATGCACTATTAGCAAGTTCTTTAATTTCACTATCCAACTTGCCAATTACCCATTCAATAGCCTGGCGACCTTTCCCAGCATTTAATGATATTTTATTTGCGAGAAGATCTTCCATATAGCTGCTAAGAGGAACTCCCTGAAATAGATAATAATATGTGTTATACACTGTATTTTAATTTTTTTATGGAATAAAAAAATAATTCAAAGACAGTAAATCTTGCAATGAATGCCCGTAGAAATCTATATGACTGGGATAAGAACTGCAAGTACACTGATGGTAACAGGAGTTAGTAAGTCTTTTGTGGGGTGTTACATATGCTTTTACAAGATCCCAGAAAATGTTTGAAACGAATGTATTACAAAATTCAAAAGAATTGTTATTATACCTACTACTCGGTGAAGTTGAATATTTTAAGCTTTTATAACAAGATCCCAGAAAATGTTTGAAACAAATGTATTACGAAATTTAAAACAATTTTTAAAAATATTTGTGTGGTAAAGGTTACAATAGCATTAATGACTTTCTACCGGAGAGACCACCCTAAAGCCATAAAAACATAAATACAATGTTAACATAGGTTTATGAAAAAAAGAAGCCCCCTTATTTTCTTATGCCCATTCTTCTCAGGTCTGAGGCATTCTATTCAAATGGGTGACTGTTTATGACTTTGTGAGTTTTAAGTGATATCATATAGTTTTTTGAAAAAAAAAATTTGAATCTGATACAAATTCTTCCAATATACTCTCAAATAACTCATATCATGCATCTGGAGTTCTCTGTACTAAGTTATAACAAGCCACACAAAAATTAACTACAATAGCACAGGCTATATCAATCATACATATTTTTATTTTTTTCTCTCTATGGAACATAATTATTATAATGTTGCCCTACTTCTATTACAATCTAGTAACAACTTAAGTAATTCTACTTAAACTTAAACTGCTAGATAGATTAAACTTTAGAATGTGTCCATTAACAATTTTTGTCTTATGTTTCTATTAAGGGACTTCACTTCCCTTCACTTTGTTCATGTGTAATTCACTAGTACTACATTAACTTAAATGGTTTAGTCTGTTTTAGTCTTCTTACTATACCAGTGTTGTCAAGGAGCTGGATTATTATCACCATACACATTTCTGTATGAAATGTAAACTTACGTGAAAGAATATATCTACTTTGACTCTTTGAGTTATCCTAACATATAAACCGTTAAAAGTGTTTTCAAAATAAAAATGTTTAGTAATCAGGTATTTTTAACACTAAGTTTTCCAAATTAAATAAAATTACATATCAATTAAAAAATTATAAATTGTGTGTATAAGTACTGAAGTAATAATTAAATACTATTATCAAAATAGCCACTAAGGAATGTAATGGGAAATTTTCTTAAATTGAAACCACACTCTTTTCACTTTCAAGCAATATTCACGAAAAAAATATATTTTAATCTTTACTAATATTATAAAGCTGCAGGGTTTGTTTGTTTGAACGAGCTAATCTCTGGTACTACTGGTCCGATTTGAATGATTCTTTCAGTGTTGGGTAGTCCATTTATCGAGGAGAGGAGGAGGGAGGCTATGTTTTTTTTTCAAAATTAGGGATCCGTAATAAAATTGCTATTTTGTAACACAAGGTGTAAAATCGAAAACCTATTTTTGTGTGCGCTGCAAAAACTATTGACAATAGAACAAAATGATGTACAGGCTATAATATAGGCAATATTTTATTACTTATAAAACTATCGCATGAATTATACTTTATATGGCAAAACAACGTTTGCCGGGTCAGCTAGTTCTAAATATAAAGATACTTACTTGTACAGTTACAACAGCTTCTTGTGTTAGTAGAGTTTTGCTTGAATCTGTAGGATGAGGTGTGTATTTAACACTCTCATCAACAGCTATATAGTGACAAAAAGTTAAATTTGTTGTTTTTAGGGTCATTTCCCGCTCATTAGGATTCACCACAGACTTTTCACTAGCATAGCAAATTTTGGCTGTTCCAATAAGCTAAAAATAAATAAAATAGGTAATGTGCTGTGAAATAACAAACAATACACAAAAACACAATTATACATACAGCTTGAGCCCACCGAGGAAAGAACCATTTAGAACTGACTAATCTGTGTGTAATTAAGTTCCCGTTCACTACTTTCCTATCAACCACATCAATTCCTATAACGGCTGGATTCATCGGATTTGGATATTTCCGCCATGCTGCTTGTGCTACAGTCTCCCATGGATGGCTAAAATTGTAAGATATACCAATATTATGATTTTTCTGCAATTAAACTTTTATTGCGTCACTATATAACAATGTTATCATACTTGAAAGTGTGTTCTGAGGTCCAAATCTTCATAGTTCTCCTCTCAGCCTTTTATTATTAGATTTTAATACAATAAACTATCACCCATTTAATACTTTTAAAATCAGGGTTCTGAATAATTATTCTTTTTGTTATAATATATCGAAAATAACTCGTAACATTTTGTTCGTCCTTGTACTAAGACAAAAAGTAAAAGAGGAATCGTAATGAACTTAATTAGGAAATTTACCTACCTACCTAATTGATAACAATTGTCATAATTTTGACATATTAGTCAATGTCAAACTGAGACAGCATTGCAGGAGACCATTGAATTCAGTATCGCCTGAACGTGGTGCAATTCTCTTTGGTATCGGCCGTTCCCAATACACTTATAGGTAATCACTAATCGTAATCGTACAATATAACAATATAGGGGCGGCTGAAATATTTGAAGCCTAAGGTAGAATAGGTTATATTTAAAAGTTTTTTTACAAGGTTATAGCCGTCATCTGTCAATCTATCAAATACTGCTCACTGCACGTTTCATTCGTACAATCGAGTAAATCGCTTTTTTCAAAGTTTTGCTAGGCTGATACTTGTTGTTTATAATTATTATGGCAAATAATTAGGTATTTCATATAAAAAATGATTGAATTGATTGTATATTGTATTAAGTATTAAAATCTGTATATAGGTACAGAGGTATTGATATCAGTTAAACTATACCTTACAACGGAATCGTAAACAATAACAGAATACGCAAAGTCCATGCTTACCTTAAAAATTTGAAATGGGGGCAAAATTAGAAGATAATTCTTTACGATACCGCAGAGCTCAGAGTGTTACGAAGGCTGAAGAAATCACGGAAAAAGAAAAGAAAGCTCGACGTCTCCAATTAGATCGACCGTTAGTTTGAATAAAAAATAAGAAATAAATAACTACATATTTTAAATTATTTTATATAATGTATCAATCATTTATTGTCATTTTATAGATGTCACAAACCGAGAGATTCATTATTCTCATGGAGCTCAGAATTTACCGATTTCACTGGTCTGGTCAACTGGGGCTTTCTTATGTTAACAATTGGTGGTCTTCGCTTGTGCCTTGAAAATTTTTTAAAGTAAGTAAATCTATTGATATTTTCAATTATCAGCTTATCATTTGTAATAAAATAGTTTGCAGTTAACTAAAAGGTAAATGTTAAACATTTATTCAACAGTCTGTATAAATTAATATTCTATGATCTAAAGTAGAGATTATTGGTGGCTGACTTATTGATAATTATTGACATTTCATAACATGACCACATCACATCACATCATGACCTTATACAATTAAGTAATTTCTTGTATTATAGCGCAGTATCCTGTATAAGTTAACCTGTACCTGTTTATTATTTTTATATACCTACTGACCAACTACTGCTTTTAACACCACTTAATAGTTGCCAAAATAATACAAGGGAATATACTTATAAGCTTTGCAAATTGAAATATGAATCAAATTACATTATTATTTTAATTTATTACAAGCCATTCTTATAATAATATCACAAGTTAAGATATAGGAATCAATTAACTAAAAATGATTATTCACACTGTGAATTTATTAGTCAAATAAATTATAATTTGCTCAAATAAGTTAATAAAGGAGTCAAGTGAGCATCTGACTTAGGCACTGATGAATTGAATAATATTATATTATTAAAAAAATGCCCAGTTCAGTAATCTTTCATCTTAATATCAGCTGGAAGATATCAACTGCTAGACAAAGGCCTCCCACAAAGATCTCCACCACAATCAGTCCTGCGCTGCCCTCATCCAATGTCTTCCGAGATCTTCAATGTCCATCCTTGTGGAGGGCCTACCAACACTTCGGTGATCTTCAGGTATGTGGTCGCCATTCAATTTATTTGCCCCACAGGCCATCAGTCTGTCAAACTATGTGCACAGCCCACTGCACCCATTGATACTGCACCATAATTTTGCTATCAACATATAAACTAAAGGTGTGTTTAGTTCATCAACAATTACATTCATTACCATTGTAAAGGTACATTGAAAAGGAAGGCCTTTTCCCCAGAGTTTTGTAGATGTGTTAA
Source organism: Leptidea juvernica (assembly GCA_949711755.1). NCBI lineage: Eukaryota > Metazoa > Arthropoda > Insecta > Lepidoptera > Pieridae > Leptidea > Leptidea juvernica. The sequence goes on from CATIXQ010000031.1 coordinate 1,993,370, forward strand.
ACTATTATGCTATAATCATCTTATTATTGTATTTACTTTACATTAAGGGCCTGCAAGAATTCCTATTTTATATTAATTTCAACCTAGTCACATCTACATGTACATGGTAAAAAGATGACATACTAACAGCCAAAGTGATCCTATAAGAGCTACCTGTTTTGAGTTGAGGAACCCAAAAACGTAATATTGCACTCCTCATAAACAAAGTGCTTGAGGTAGTGCTCTACTCTTGACATGTCAAAAAAAGCAGTTTTCTCAAAACTGAAATAGTTTTTTTTATTTAGCTATTATTTTATCTGTATTATAAGGACACACCTTGTTTCAGATATGGAATACGTGTCAACCCCATTGAATGGATCATACTTTTAACTGGCTATAACGAAGGGAATAGCGATCAGTATCCTTCGATAGTGTTATTAATATGTAAGTTGTCTATATTTATTGTATTTAAACCTTTTTTGATGTTGTTTCTGCTTCAAAACAGTATAAGACACATAATAAAAAAGTAATTTAGTAAGTATGTGTCTATAAGTAATAATATATTGATGATGATATATAATAATATAACTATGAATAGTTAAAATTATTCAAATTTAAATATTTTTATTCAATATAGGATATGAAATCACTTATTGAATGTTAAAAACTACCACAAGTGCAAGACACTTAATGGGCTTCTTTTTTTCACAAAATATCATTGCAATCTTACAAAAAAAATTATTATAATTGGATGTAAGTCCAGTAAATCGTTCCAAACCACAATTATGTCAAAAATGAGTTAAGAACACAAATCTGGTCACATGATTCATATTAACAGACTGACAAAAAATGGCAGCCCTACTGTAACTCTTGATAACAAATGACATCCTGACTTAGTAGCCCATACCCTCATGTATGGAATATGCTAATATTTATTAAACTTTAAACACGAATTAAAATGAAATGTTTGTGATTTGGAACGTTTTTCAGGAACTACGTCCAATTAAAAGCCAGAGATCATCACCAGATATGGCTACAACTGACTTGTTTGTTTTTTTCCTAAACTCAAAAAACCACTTTGTGGCACCAACTTTCATTTCATCAGGAGCAAAGTAAATTAAGAATGTAGTTCATCTTGTTTTTTGAAGTCGATTAACAAGGAGCTTTCCAACGAAATTGCGTTTTACTGATTGCATATAAATTATTTCTCATTTAAAAAACATTTATTTTTTATTTTTGTTTGCCTATCAGTTTGTTCAGGCTAATCTTATAAGTGGCTGGATGGATTCCTCTTTTTCATTGGCTTCTTTCACCTTTGAGGTGAACAAGTAAATATTTTTACCAGTTGTAATAATTATCCGTTCTGGGTTACAGATAGTGTTGTGCCAGCTGTTACGAGTCTTTTAATTGAGAAAGCAATGGCTGTGGTAAGTAAATCTTTATAGCTTTTCGCTGATATTCTTATATAAATAACCTACACTTACTTTTAAAATTTACCTAGTCTTCTTATAGTAGTTTTAAAATATTCTGTTTTTTTCTGTGATTTAAAAAAGTAAATCAGTAAATTCTATTTCTCACCTATTTAATTTTGATAAATTGAAAATTTATCCTTATTGTACTTTTTTCAAGGAACCTCATTTATTATATTTATTTGTTATTATTCTGGGACTTTTTATATAGCCTTGTATATCGTCAAAGAGATAGGCAGAACCTTTGCCGGCTATATTTCTTGCTCCCACGTAATCAGAGCGATCCTATTACCGTATAATACTCCTGACAGTGCCGCTGCTGACAATTTCCTAAAGCGCTGTCTCCACGAGCGAGAGAATCGCGACGAGTCTGCTCTTTTATCGTCGGGTAATCTCCACGAACGAGCGAATATTCGCCAGCGTATCGTCACGACTCGTGACGGAATCACAGCGTGTCCGCGACGACTCCTAACGGAATCGCCGCATATCCTTGAAGATGCGTTGTGCTCGCTGTGAGACCGACACGACGATAGCGACGATAACGCGGCGATACGACAACGTTTCGCACGTCGTTTTGTCGTACGGCAGCGGTAACATCGCGGTGTGCAGACGAGCTCATAGAGAGTATAAAGAAATAGGTGTCACGACGATTATATCGCTGCGATTCTCTCGCTCGTGGAGATGGCGCCGAACTTAAAAATCCAATACCACTGCACAACCCGACATATGGGGATGGGCAAGGTGGTGTGGGAATGGCTTATCTGTGGAATAATCGCCTCATGTCTCTCAGCAATATAATCTGGGTGCCTTGTAGCCTAGAGTAAATAGGCATTTACTGAGTGCCCGTGCTTCATTTTCGCTCTCCATCAAGTAGAAGCGCGATATCAGTCTCTTATAAAAGAACTAGACAGGCTGTGCATTACCTATTAATGTAAAATTTATTATCAAATATAAATAAAAGGCATAAAGGCATCTATTTTCTCATAATTGATTCCTTTAGAATTATTTTTGATATCATTTCTTATATACTAGATACTACTACCGCTTCGGAAACAAATGGCGCTCTACTATACAAAGTACAGTGCATATAAATTCACGTGAAATATAGTTTGATCTTAGGAGTCAAACCTTTGGTCGTCCAGTTCCTTGCATTAGGCTCATTGATATAAGTTGATAAGGTTATCAAGAATATTTATTAGTAATGATTTTACTTTTTATGTTTTCTTATCTGGTATTTAGTGTTCGTGATAAGAGAATGCACATTGACTTGATAATTAAAACGATAAATGTTGCAACACACAGGGTTAAAGTAATTCATTAATATTTTTCCTACTAATCATTTAGAAAAACTTGGTCAGTTCAAAGGCTATATGGCACAGTTAGCATTTCATGAGCGAACCTTTTTACCATTTAAATTATTTATGAGAGCTTAGCCTTAATATATACAATTAAGAATTAAAAGTAATTATTTTCGAATTTTTATGTAAGTGTATATTTCTAAAATTCAATTACACATAAATTCATCATATCTTACTATATTTGTATTATTTCATAATTCAAATAGTTCTAATATAAATGTTACTTAAGCATGTATTAAACAAGGTACTCAATAAGTTAAAAAACGTATAAATTATTGATAAAGAACCTAAAATATGAGCGATAGATAATTTGATTCGGAATGATTTATAGACAAATGCGTCTGGAGAATTACCACACAAAAATTGCAATTACATGTGTAAGGGATATCCGGTGACTCTCCACTATAAAGCCTAACCCCCTTATTCTTAAGCCGCTAAGGAGTGTTTTTTCTCATTCTGACTTAGGTCAATAGAAGAAGACAGAGTGAGAATTAGCAATGCTTTAAGTTAGCAGACTTATTATGAATAAGGGGCTAAATTTAATATCCGGCGGGATACCATATGATGGACGATTATACGGCCGGTTAACGAATTAGAAAAATACGACCAATACGATTTTATTTAACCCAAATATCAAATATAAATATATTTTTTCAATAAAGAAAATCAATAACTCTTATTACGCTGAGGGCAAAATATGATAAATAAATACAAATTTCTCAGCATTCATTTTTGCAAAAGTGACAAACGGATTCTTTTGTGTTCGTATTCAAGGCCAGCTTCAGAAATTAGTCTTTCGATGTACACGCTGCAGCAGACTACAGAAAGATATAGTGTCGTATCGTAGATATAGTACAGCATCCGCTGACCACCCGGCATAGTATTTTTTTTATGAAAATAAGGGGGGGGGGGGCGAACAGGACGTTCAGCTGATGATAATTGAACCACCCTGCTCATTACAATGCAGTGCCGCTCAGGTTTATTAAAAAAACCCAATGACTCTGAGCGGCACTACAACTGCGTTCGTCACCTTGAGACATAAGTCGTCAAGTCTCATTTGCCCAGTAATTACAACAGCTAAGGCGCCATTCAGACCGAAACATAGTAATGCTTACACATTACTGCTCCATGGTAGAAATAGGCGCCGTTGTGGTACCCATAATCTAGCCGGCATCCGGTGCAAAGGAGCCTGGGTAAAAAATCTTTGCAAAAAAAAATATGTTGAATTATATCTTTTAGGGTTATAACCCATGCAAATTTTATATTTCAGGATATCCTGTCAGAAAAAATTGGCGTCGTATTGCAGATACTAAATATTCTGTCTACAATCAGCCTACCAGTGTTGGTGCATAACTTTAGCAGTCAGGAGTTTAGTTTTGGTTTGTACAAAGTATGTGGAGCACATTGAAAGTATTTTTAATTGGATTTTAAAATCGCTTTTTAAATTTTTTCTAGTGGGTATAACAACAGTATGCACAATATATTTGATACTGTTCCTAAAGCTGTGGAGCTATGTCCAAACAAACCATTGGTGCAGGAACGGCTCAAAAGGAAAACATGTAAAGAATACAATGCGCAGGCAAAGTCTCTCGGCACCTAATTGGAGTAAGTTACATTTATTCAAGTGTCGGCTCAATATTTTTAGAGTCTGTGGAGTAGATTTGAAGTACAAATGTTGATTTACTGGCATAAACTGCAGTTAACAGTATGTAAATATTTTTAAATATTATGTTTAATAAAATAATTATAAGCACCAACCCCGTATCCTTCCGTGGGTGTCGTATGAGGCTACTAAGGGATACAAAGATCAACTGCGATCGCAAACCGCCTGCCAAGTGTGGTGATTATGACAAAACGCCCCAATCTAAAACATTACAGACACTATTACGACCCGGCCCCAGTCCTCGATCGTGGTTGCCACCGTAGCAGCCACATAAGCGACGGGGTAGGGCGTGCTAAGAATCTCCGGGTTCGGCAAAGCTACCACAAGGCCATGGCAATATATAATGTCAAGACACTGCGGACCGAAGAGAATTTAAAGTCGGGAGGGGACCAACTGTGGTGTCGGGTTCCTCGTTCACAAGTCTCTCACGTCAGCAACGTTATTGGGGAGGGGAGTGTGTCGACTAGAGTAGCGTCCCTAATACCCAAAATTACTGAAAGGAATTTGTTGAAGGTCATTCAGGTTTACGCTCCGACTTCGACACACTCAGGTGAGAATGTGGAGGCCATGTATGAGGACATCTCAACAGCCATCAACACTCCTAAAGCCCGCTCCACATTCTCAGCAAGAATCTCAGTGATGACATGCGGAACGCTGAAATGATCGCTAACTATGGGCCTAATAAGGAAGCTCATGGTCGCTCAGAGGGCAATTGAGAGGGCTATGCTCAAAGTTTCTCCGCTAATCAGAAATTATGAGATCCGTAGGACAACCAAAGTCATGATAGCGAAGCTTAAGTAGCAGAGGAAAGGGCACATAGCTCGAAGGACAGATGGCAATTGTTGAAGTAAAATCCTCGAATGGCTACCACGTACCGGAAGACGTAGTGTTGGTAGGCCCCCCACATGATGGACCGACGATCTGGTCAAGATCACCAGAATAACTCTGATGAGGGCAGCGCAGGACCGATCATTGTGGAGAACTTTGGAGGAGGCCTTAGTCCAGCAGTGGACGTTCCCGGCTGAAATGAATGAAAATACTTAATGTAAAGTAATAACTAAAATATTTTTTTTTAAAAAAAATCAACCGACATCAAAAACACTATTCCAAAACAATAGATATAATATGGACAAAAAAGTATAAAAATAATTGCGTATTTTTTATACAATCTAATTAATTATCTAATTCTAGTTACGATTATTGCTATTTTTGGAATCACACGGGAAGCACCAGCTTTCAAATAAAAAATCATTATCAAAATCGGTTCATCCAGTCGAAAGTTTTGAGGTAACAAACATAAAAAAAGTACCGACGAATTGAGAACCTCCTCTTTTTTGAAGTCGGTTAAAAACTAAAAATGAAACTGAAACAGACTACAAATTGCCGTTCATGTGTTTCTCATTAATAATGATTAAAATTTTCTAAAAAATGTTCTATAAACACTGTGAAATAATAATAAAAATATTCATCTATTTTAAGATGGGTTTTAAAAATTTAATGTAAAGTATATTTTAACGTTTTACAGATCAACTTGTTAACGCTGATAGTGACCGTAAGTTAAAATCCCATTGGTGTTGTATTTGAAAAAATAAGCTTTTAGTGCTATAATGCTTAAACAATTTTTTTTCTGATTTTCATCACTATACTAATGATAATTCACATCTTTTTTCTTTTGGTTGTTGTTTTCCTTGCACATGTGCTTAAGGCTTGGTCATTGTTGTTGTATGGTAACATTGGTCAAAAATAGGGGATTAAGTTTGAAATTGCTGCTAAAGACAAATATTTTAGAGTACGATTACAGAGTGCTACTTCACATGATAGGTAGAACATTCCAGATTTAAAATTGGATTCTTCGAATTTCAATTGTTTTTTCATTCTGATTTAAAAGAAAATGTTGTTCGGCTTGAAGAATGTACCCCCAGTTCGCAGTCACTAAGGTAAATAATGATGAATTGAATGTAGATGGAGGGAAATTATCACAATTTTCCTCCAAAATGCTTTTATGCGTAATGTAATGAATAGTGAATTCTATGCGATAATAACAAGCGAATGATTTAAGCCTAATGACTTACTCCGCATCAGTTTTCGCAAAAATGCCCTAAAGCGAAGCTCATAGAAAATCGATGGTAACTGTTTGGTGGTCACTTCATTCAGTACTACTTCCTCAGATCCAGTCAAGCAATAATAACAAATATCTCTTGCACTGAACTTGGAACAATGATGGTTAAACTCGCCATGAGACACCTGACTCACTTTTTTATTAATAACCGACTTACCCGTGTATCTCACAACGTTTTTCAATACAGTTATGGGAAGTAGTAAAAAACAAATCAAATAGTAAAAGTTTATTTCAACATGTATATGGCAGTGTACGCGAATATAGTTTATAAGACATTCTGACAAATGTTTACGTGGAAATAATTAATTATATTAAAAATGGTAATTAAATTTAATATACAACACTTAAAAATTATTTTGAGAATTTAATGCTAAGACGTACGGAACAAGTGGTAATATATACGTAATATACGGAACTCATTAATTATTCGTCGTATAAAATATATCCAATCTTATTTTATGTATGAACACTCCTTGCTACATTTTTTTTAAACTGACTCACCTATTAAATATTTTAAACTAAACCATATAAATAATGATCGAGCTCGTAAAAGAAAGTAGCATCTGAAAGTACGCCATGTTTAACAACTGTATTGAAAATATATTTCAACTTTCAAAAAAATATTTTAATCTTGGAAGATTGGAGTACTAAACGGCAATTTCATACTTTAACCCCTAAGAGTAGGTAAGTATTCTATCTTGTGATGTAGACTGACATTTGGCGACATGTGAGATGTGATGTTAACATTTCATTTCTTTATGTTTAGGGTTACGTTGTGTGTTCCGCCTTCATGTCCTTAGAGCATGTAGATTCTTTTATACTGTGGATTTTTTTTTGAATTTATTTAAATAGGATTTATCCTAAATGCTAAACCATATCTTCAAATTATTGATACGATAAAATCTTACGAAAAATCTGGATAATGTCGTTTTTCTACAGTCCTGTTTTCAGGGATATTTATTCCACGTACCTACAACCAAACTGTGTGTCGATCTTCCGCTGTGTTTCCAGGTCGACACGTCACCTGAAAGTGCGACAATGATCACTTGTTAACAAGTAAAAAAAACATTTAAATGCTTTCTATAATGTACAGATGTAGAAGTAAATTTACATCATGTCTCACATCTCACTTAGTAAATAACACGTGCAGCGGTTGGTAGCTCTTCGTTTATTATACTTCTTCAAATGCTTTTTGTCCATATTTTTACTCATCTTTGTTTTATTTTTAAATTGTATTACATGTAGGTAGGAGATATTTTTTCCATCAAAATAGACATGAAATATTGTATATTTAAAAAATCTTCCGTTGGTGTATATTAAGTGTTAGATGTCAAGTGCTAACGGCCAATGCAAATAATTTGGTCAATTGGCGGAGGTGAGCGAGCGGGATATTGACTGGTCAGGTAATAATTATAACATATCGTAATATGTCAGGTAATAATTATATCATATCTTAATTTGTCAGGTAAAAATTAAAACATATCGTAATTTGTCAGGTAATTATTATAACATATCGT
>CATIXQ010000031.1:2010234-2086047 GCA_949711755.1 Leptidea juvernica
TTGTATGACACTTTGTATCAGTTTGCATGCATTGCTCAAAATAGAGATTAGTTCTAAACTAAATTTTTTCGGCGATTTCACAGGTGATCTTAGAAAAAAAATATTTAAGAGACGACTTTAAAAAAGGAATAACAAAAGTTAATTTGCACACGAGTGATGATATTATGTTACGTTGTTGACTCACGAACTCAACTACTCATTGATAAACTTGAATATACCTAGTCACTATAGCACAGAATATTTGTATTATACTATTAAGCTGCGTAATAAACGAAAATAAAAGAAACGGAACATTTATAATTTTAGTTAACACCTTTTCTGAAGTAATTAAAAAAAATACAAAAGATATTTTTCTTTTTCATAAACTGCAGCTTTTACGCTAGGTAAGCACAAGCAATAATATCTAAGCAATTTTTGAATTGTTTCGTTGCACGTAGAAGTTCCTTGAAAACCGCAAGTTGGAAGACTACCATCCATACAGTGAGGACGGTAAGGCTTTGGTCTCGAAAAAAATACAGATCGTATGCGGTGCTCACTGGAATCCCTTGAAGAATTAACTTGGAATTTCAGACAGATTCACTTTGTTCAAAGCTCATCACTACGTCCAGACTAAGTGTCAAGCTGTCTCTCATGATTACCATAAACGCCCCCATGTGTGTGTCAGATTAACTAGAAAATCGCCAGATTGGCTGGCGATTTTAGGGGTTTTGTAATAACGAAACCCCTACTGTCAGTCATTGAAAAACTGCAGATCCTCGAGATGTGTCAAGAGCTGGCAGTTCATGATGCTCTCGATCCCTTTTGTGATGGATAAAATACCCAAGGAAAATAGGGCTCAACTATTAGTTTTACGTCTGAACTGTATTTCATGAAAAGTGTTCTGATATTGCGGGAAAGTCGGCAGTGTTTTTCAATTAAATTATTAAAACTTTCGTGAGTCATTATTAAAATATCTATTAATACAGCTTTACTTAATTCGGTGTTTTTCAATTCAAAGAGTCGAGTTCGAGGTAAAGAAAGTGCTTAGAAGATCCGCCTCGTCCTTTGCGATCAGGGCCAAGGTGTAATACTCCATGTGCTAAGACAGCGGAAACGGTTAGCTGATGTAACCAAGTGCAGGTGTCTGCTATGCCCAAAGCTATGTTCATAAAAACTAAATTAAAAAAAAATATAATTTAATTTTTCATGTAAGTCGACTCTTGGCTTATAATATCTTTTGTCTAAACTTATAATTCCTTTCTTAAAAAATCTTCATCCTGCACACCTAAAATTCATGTAACGCTGCGACTACGGATTCATCTTCGAATCTTTGTTTTTTCATATAATCCTTACACCAAGGGGCTAGGTTGGTGAAATATAGAGGATGATCAAGTATTTTGAAGCCAACAGTTGCAGCCATAGCAACGGCGTACCTGTAACACATTTACTCATGTGCCTGTTAGTCTATGTATTATCTTTATGAAACAAATCTTTTTTTTGCTAGTTTGTTTCCCCGCCGTTTCTCACAATTTTTATTAAGCAGTTTTTTATTTATGTATTTATAGACCTATAGTAACTCTGTGGTGGAGATATTCATATGACTACTCCTTAACTATCTCAGAATAATTATATATATTATATTTGGGGTTGGAGATTATGGTTTCTTCCAGGTAACAGACTGTGGTCTGTTTCTGGATCAATATGGTGATGCCGCGTTTCATCCATGGTTATAAAACGAGCTAAGAAATGTCCAGCCTCATTTGTTTTTATGCATCGGTAAGCATTCTAGGACCCCAGAGAGCGGTTATTTTTTATATCCCGAAGTGTTCCTTTTAGGTATACGCTATGTGCAGTTGAAATCTTGTTTCTTAGAGTATTAAAACGTACTTGTTTCTTAATTTTGTTTTCACAAATTGTTTGGTCTCCGCCATTGTTTGACGACCCGAGCGATAATCATCTTTGGTGGAAGTTCTTCTATATTTAAATTCGGTACGCACATGTAATTGTTTTAATACGGTTAATTTTGATTAACTTCTTCCTTAATGAATTTTTTCAAGCACAGATAATAACCGCACGAAATTGAATTAAATCTATTTTAGACAACACGCCCCGACAAACTATAAACATAAGACTTTCATCATTGCCAATCCACTTAATAAATTAAAAAAAGACTTCCATTTCTAACAACCAAAATATATTCTAATTATTTCTTTTTTCAATCTAATCAATATTCTAGCTTAACATATCAGCCTGTATTAACTTTGTTTTTGGTTCCAAAGAGTTTGCATCTCGTTTGTCATTGATTTATCAATAAATTTTGTAAATACATCCAATAATAAATTTATATCATCTATAACTTTGTTTAGCTTTACACTTTAGATAAATATTATATATAGATCAAACGTGTTACAAAGTGAACTACATAATAATAAACTGAATGTTAGTTATCGAAGAGGAATGATAAGAAATTGATTTTATAATAATTATTGCTGAAGTGTGCAACCTCTGACTTGCACTAATGCATGTGCAGAGGTTGATGAACGATAATCTGATCGATTTGAAGGACATCTCAAATCAGAATCCATCTCTATACTATAGCTTATTATATATCATTGATTTTAGTGTATTTATCATGTGATCAAAAACAGGCCTATTTAATTATTAACATCTTCTCTAAGCGCTGAAATATTGTTTCTTATACCAAACCTGGATAATGTGAAAAGGTATTAATTTAAATTTTTTATTTCTTTTGTTTTTTCCTTAAATATGGTTGACGGAAGCGATGGCTGGTCCACGCGTGAACGGGCGTTACTTGTATGTATGTCATCGAGATGCTTGTTTTTTTTTGTTAAATTTAATTAAATTTTTTGCAATAATTAAAAAAAAATATTTAAATGTGTGATACATTAGTAAAAAAAATCTTAGTTTTAAGGGCAATGTTGAGGTGATTTGAGGGAGGATGATAGAGTTCACTGCAGGAATAAATATCGCGATTGTAATTGGAAATATTTGGAAAACTCAAACTCGGTGGACTTACATTTTATAATCTGCGATAAGCTGAAGAATTAGAGATGAAAGAGGTGTCGAGGTGTCAACACTGTGGATAATAAAGGTCCATTATTAAGAGACATTTATTTCCCCAAAATTTATTACTGCAGATTTTTTATGTCACTTAATATACTGTCAGCGTCACCCAAGTGGCTGGTCCATTGACACTTCTGCCACTGCCCTTCAGCCAAATGCGCTCATGGATACGCTTTCTTACCAACAACCTACACAACACTCATTGCATGGATGTCTCAAGCTGTAGACAGACGAAATAAGCGATACCTGGACTATCGCCCAAACTGACACGTAGACTTATCAGCCTTAACAGACATGACATCCGTATAATAGTGGGCACCCTAACGGTTCACACACCACTAGCACAACTCTAACAAGCACCTTTTCACAATCGGCGTAACGGACAGTCCTAAGTGCAGAGGCTGTCTAGCCGAGGACGAAACGGTCACTCACGTAATTCTGGAATGTGTGGGGGTGGCTAACCAACTGGCAAAAACCTAAGTTAATACGAGGTCGTTCCAAGAAGTCTGCGAACACCCCAGGAATCTTCTGAACTTCTGGATGGAGCTGGGCTGGTTGGAGTAACTGGCCAATACTGCACGCCAATATGGACCTAATGCCTAGTGGTTTAATTGCGGAAACTGGAGCCCCTATACCATACCATACCATACTGTCAGCGTTCTGGAAAGGTACCTACTATTAGATATCAAAATTGAGTCCCGATCATAATCTCTGCCAAACGCTCTGGACAAGCTTGATTAAGCATTTTGCATTTTCATATATCAAACCACGTCCTCACTGTGAACAAATAAATTCTATTGTTATTCATTTTATAAAAAATAGAGTTGTTAAACAGGTAACAGAGTGTATCGCGAAGGGCGATGGATCAATTGATGAAGAGCGTCCGATAATGTCGCGAACGTGTTCACCATTGTTCGCCTCAGGCCCGTAGGGTGTGCCTATTATTCACGTTATCGACCTGTGCCAGAGTACCTTGTACTTGGCTTGACTAATTTACATATCACAACAATTCACATTTACTTATTTCCTACCTTTCAGATTATGCTATGGCGCAACGCTGCCGCTAACAATACAATATTTGTGCTGCAGAAGAGGGCTATTCAGGCTATTTATAACCTAGGTCGTAAAGAATCATTGAGAGCAAATTCTAAGAAATTAATATCTTGACTGTTTCTTCTCAATATATTATTGATAATGTAATGTATGAAAAAATGTACTCATAGGCCCATAAGTGAATTTGCCAGAAACTGTCATAAACATAAGTTAACACCCGGAAGAGTCATGAAGTTATAATGCTTACTACTCGGCTAAGTCGAGTTAGTAAGTCTTTTGTGGGGCGATGTAAATGCTTTTACAACAGGATCCCAGAAAATGTTCAAAACAATAGTATTACGTTATTCAAAAGAAATGTTAAAAAACAAAAAGGTTACTATAACATAAATGACTTTCTTAATGACACCACAGATTGGGAATGGAGCGACCGCCCTCGGGCTATTACATAATAAGTTTAAGTGTACAATATTACTTTGTAAACATATTATTTTGATTAAAAAAATGCCCGCTGATGTTGTTGCGCCCATTTTCTCAGGTCTGATGCATTAGTTTTGGAATGGGTGGTAGTTTTGACTTTGAATAAATGATGTCACGTCCTATTTTGAATAAAAATATTTCAATTTGAACAGTAGGTTCCTACCACGTTCCTACTAAACCGATTACAATATTTGAACGTTTGCTGAAAATGACTTTGAATTATGTGATTGACAGATTTGTCTTTTTATAGTTGGGGAGGACAAACGAGCGTACGGGTCACCTAATGTTAAGTGATCACCGCCGCCCGCCTCACACAAGAGGAATTACAGGAGCGTTGCCGGCTTATAGATGTTCATGTAATTTTTTATTGGTCAATTTTACATAAACTACACTAGTGTAAGCTTTATCACCGAAAGCTTAGCAATAGCAAATCTGCTGCAACAATGTGTTCCTGTAACCCTTTTTAAAATTTTGTAGTGTCAAGCAGCACGCGACCGCTTCAGTCTTTATGTATCAAACAGAAAAATCATTGTAAGCTTATCTTGTGTAGTAGTTTCACTGATATAAATACCAATATAGGGTGTACCGCTGCCAAATTTCAGTTCATTAGTAATAGGAAAATTTAAAATATAATAAATGTGTTTTTAATATGAAATCAAAAATAAATACTATTGGAAGTTATTTTTGTACTTACTTAATAGATAGTCCCTATCCCCCTATTTTGTTATGTAAGAGGAACAAACGAGTATACGGATTACCTGATGGTAAGCGATCACCGTAGCCGATATCCTCTTGTGACACCAGAGGATTCACAGGAGCGTTGCCAACCTTATACAGCATCGAATAAACGTATATATGAATTCGTAAACCGAAAACCCATTGGTACGTGGCGGGCGAGGATCGAACCGGGGGCTCTATGGTGTTTTTGTTGAGTCAACAGTTCAACCTATTGAGCCATTGACGCTATATATATATACTTTAGGTACATAATATCGAAAGTAATATTTTGTCTAGTAAATAATTTTTTTGAAGCGAAAACTTCATCAGCCACGTTGGGCGCTTTTTGGTATAGGAAAATCTTATGAGTTTGTGTCACCGACATGCTCATGACTGGTGCACGCGTTAAATAAATAATTTAAAAAATATATATAAGTATATATTAAGACACTTTTTGGGTGTGTGATATTTCGTGAGTTCGCGTCACGAAATGCTCATAGCAGTATATCTGTAGCTATACAGCTGACGTATTGTGCAACATTAGTGCTGTGTATATCTTAAAAGTGGAATTGAATGGATTTAGTGAAAATAAGTTTTAAGCATTGCGAAATTTCAAATTTTAATACTAAAAGTGCTAAGTTTTCATTGCTATCGGCGGTCTCTACAACTGCCAAATATTTTTTCATTTTTAAATACTTCCCACTTACTGACATCGTAACATGTGTCTACGTGGTGGCGCTTAAACCATATAAAAGCTGTTTATAAAAACCATTGGCTTGAAACCTCAATATAAATCCTGCTGTATAAGAGTACATCCTTATAATAAATGATCAATCTCAAACAAAGAAGGGAATCCTTTACCAAATAGTTAGTTTACAACGCGGCTACTAATAATCAACGTTTAAACATTGAGAGCAACGTGTCAGCGGAGGGTTAATCATGTAATAACATTTGCGGGTTAGGTTCGAGCGCTAACAATGTTGACCGTAGCGGCAGGCGTGCAAACAGCGCCGGCTCATGACTGGGAGCTGCGTCAGCCCTCGCTCCACCGCGTTCACGGTTCACACCGCCCTCGACGGTACCGCGCAGTAACATAATGCGTCCTCTCCACTATCGGCGATGATCGTTCATTGTATGATCGTCTGTCATCGGCAAGTTAATCGTTGATCATTCTGTAAGCATCTACACGATCGTCCATAATCATTTATTAAGCGGCAGTCCTTCAAAATGGACTTAATGGATTCAATGACTTAATAATATTAGTGAGCGATAATATAGTAACGATAAATAACTGAGCACCTATATACCTACCTGCCTTATTTTTATCTTTGTGATATTTATGTTTGGGGTTCCATATTTCTGGGTAGTTATGATGAAGTTCTATATATTCTTCTGATAAATTTAAATGTTTCTTTGTTTGACCACCATGTAGTAATTAAGTAAAAGGAAAATAAAACAATGCCGCGACGACGAGGCAAAGTACGTACAACTTCTTTTTTCTATTTATTTTTTTATTTTTTATGAAAAATAGAATTACAATTTATTATTTTCTTCACTGTTTAGTGTCCACCAGTGAATGAATGATCGTGTCGGCACGCGCACGCAACTACACGCGTATCCCTTTGATGCGTGCCCAAAAAACCGACAACTTACCAATCGCGATCACTATGACGATCATAGACAATGTTCGGCGACTAAAGCGAATAAGCCCTCCACACGATCGTGCGCGCGTGTAATCTCCGATTGTGACGCTGCGCCATATCGTAACGTACCGCACCGCACCACAAACCCTATCCGCTTTTAACTGGTTATAACTAAATCATTGCAGGTTATAAACAAGAACTTTTTGTATATTTATTATTTTGTTAGAATTGAAACACAAAATTATTGATGTAGTAATTATAATAACGAGTTATTTAGCCAACGGTGTAAATCAGACTGCCTGACATACAAAACCACAATATTTATCTACCTACATATTATTAATTGTCTTATTATCTATACTACAGTAATTATTTGTCTTTAATTAGAACGAGTTTATATCTACTTATCACACATTACAATTAACACACACACAAATTTTTTTTCAACAAAAATTTGTTAAATAAGTATATTGATTTCAAAGTGCTTCAGTTCCTATTACATACCTGTTGTAATATTAAATGAATTTCCATTAAGGCCGACGACCAACTAGTTGACCAGTAAAAAGAAAAAATAAGCAAAGTTTAACGGTAAAAAGTAAATTTTATCAGTAAAGGCTGTGGAAAAAGGCTAAAAAATTTTGCATCCACTTTGTAGCCTAACCTTTTTAGGTAAATCTAGTAACTGATTACAGGCACTTCCGTTTAGTTAGAGCAGGCAGAAATAGCAGCTAGGTGGCGTGTTAATTGATTAATTGATTAATTAATATTTCAATTAATCCATATTAACTATTATCCGTTTTGATTTGTCATTAATAGGTACGTCTGTTTCATGCTAGCTAAGATGTAAAGATTAAGATTAGCTTCCTTATAAATTTGGCTGTAAGATGTTAAATTAAGAAAAAAAATCTCTTCAGCTTTCTATTGTAAATATTTAACCAAGGAGAATTTAGCGAGAGTTTTGAATAAATATGCTATAGATATAGATACCATATACAGATACAATTATTCACGCATTACTGTGTTACAATAATTGGCGCATCGTTTCTATTATTAAAGGATAACATTAAGAAGGGTTAGCTGTAAAGTAGCGGGAGGCTCAGGTCGGTGATTAAATGTAATTCGGGATTACGCTGACTTGTTAACCCTCGCCCGGCCGCCGAACCGTGAAATCACTTTGTACACTGTTGGCCACATAAGTGCTACAACTCGGTGTGACCATTGTTCTATAAAGCTTTAATTTTTATATAAGGACGTAGTTCCTGAAAAAAGTTCTAAGCCCCAAACATCACATTTTAAGGAATTCGTGTTTAAAGTTTAATAAATATTAGTGTATTCCATACAATTGGGTTGGGCTACTAAGTCAAGATGTCATTTAAAGAGTGACACTAAGAGGAGTTTTTCTGGTATTACGTCCGTTATTTATTAAGATATGCAATAAATGAGGATTGTTCACGTTTTTGCTACGAAAACTGTGACTGAGCCCGCTCGTTAGATTTTTTTTTTAATAGGCGCAGATATTTGTAATACTAGTACTACTGCCACTAGCACTATTACACTTGTGTCAGTCTGTTTTTTACTTTTATTGTTGTTTTTGGAGGTTACTTCTGGAGTTCTTCTTCTTCTTTCTTCATTCTGGAGTTGCTTGCTGATTACTCCGCATTCATCTAGGATATTCCGTGAGATGTTCTATATTTTTCTCTGATGTTACATTAGATGTGCGCTATTTGGAAGAATGCCTGGTGGCATCTTCGTTCTCTGCCACAGTAGCCCTATATTTGCTTGACCCACTTTAATGATACCACTCAAAATGAAAACGTACAGTAAGTTATTCACCATCAGTTCTTGCATTAATATTGACATTAAGTTATTAAATGATTTGATGATCATTGGTAAAATTGTTGTTTAATTTGTTATAGGTCAAAGGAAATTTTTCATATTATCGATATATCTGACTCTTAGGATTACTTACTTCGGAAAGAAAGAAATCCTTATAGGATCACTTGGTTGTCCGTATTTTTATCTGCCTATAGTTGGATTAACGATTGGTCTCCGCTGCGCTTCAACTAGATACCGCAGGCGACGTCGCAAAGTGCTGCAACTAATACTACGTCCAAGTGGGCGTACTTGAGCCAGTCTCTAACAATGTGTGACGTTGACGAGCCACATGACCTGTTAAATTTTGCTAATCATTGAAACTAAAATGTTGGGTTACGTAGTAAAACTTTGTGAAAATAACACTACAAGAATTAAGAAAGACATTGGGATCATATATTATCATCAGTAAGTATGTTATTGTATTTGTATTTTATCAATATCAATGTAAAATAATACGAAGCGTATGTTACTAAATTTGAAAGATGCCATTGAGTATCGAGACGCCGCTCACACAAGCATCTAATTGTTGCCGTAATAAAAAAGCTATTGTTTAAAAATTAAAAAGGTAGTGCGGTATCTAGTTGGAGCGCAGTGGAGACCAATCCTTAATGTTAGTGTCTCTAGGTAGTAAGTCTTCCTTCAGTCCGCAAGCGCAATCTCAAAAGACTATTTTTTACAAGGAATTTTTTTGAAATAAATCACAATATTAACATAATAATAATGTGTGTGTGTGATCTTATCATTAGCAAGGAGTGGATTGAGAAAAAAATATATCACGTGTTATTTAAAAGCTGTTTAGGTTGATTCCAGCGGCCGAATTCCACCACAGGACTTTACGTCAAACTGCAAAATACCAGACGCTTCACGTTGACATCTGGTATTCCACAACCACGTGTTTTACAAGAAATTTCTTGCATCGCACAGACACTTGGTGGAATCAATTACCGGCTGTTGTTTTCCTGAAACGATACGACTTAGGGACACTCAAGAAAAGAGCATACTCCCACCTTAAAGACCGGCAACGCATCTCTTGACACCTGTTCTTGCGGATGTCCATGGGTGGTTGCCTCACCACTCCTATCCCGTGAGCCTCTTGCCCGTGAGAGGAGGTCTCATTAAAAAAACTAATTAAATCAATAATATATAATATTTTCTTTTCTTCTCTGGGGTCATGCTGCTGACATTGATATAGTGTTTGCTCTCCAAAAGAGAGCTGTTCGTGCATACCTGCTTGGTTATAGACAGTCTCTCAAAGAAAAAGTTAGAGAAATAAATATTATGACTCTTCATTGTTAGAAACATTTATGAAAATTTAATATACGTTCACAAAAATCATCAGCTTTAATAATAATTATAACATTAGAAATAAGGGATTGCTTGTAACTAATTCTAGTAGGCTTCATAAGATACATAATAGCTTTAAGGGTAAATGTATACACTTTTATAATAAAGGCCCAGTCCCAGCCACTGTTCAGGCATGTTCTATAAATAAATTTAAATGTTTTATTAAAAAATGGCTTTGTCGTAAATCCAACTGCTCCACAGCTGAATATCTAAGTGATCGGACAGCCTGGGACTATATTATGATTATTTTATAGGAATACTAATGACAGTACAATATTTTATATTTTTATTAAAAAGAGCGCAAAAAAATAATGCTGGGAGAGTTTCTTGCGCCGCGTCTTCTCTCTCTCAGAGCGCCATTTGTTTCCGAAGCGGTAGTAGTATCTAGTATATTAGAAATGACATCAAAAGTAGAAACTTAACTGCAAATTATGCATTTTACTAGCTGCATTTTTAATTTAACTGGCTAATACATTTTTTTTTGTAACAACAAATATGTATTATGCTGCTAAAAATCCATTTACATTTTTGGAAGTATAAATGTGTAACTAATTAAGACGAACAAACATTTTATTATTATTAAATTACTTTTAACTCACATTAATTTGTTATAAAATATATGCATTTTATCACTAAAATTATATTTTTGATGTAGGCTGTATCATGTAATCATTTACCTTACATTTTGCGCGTGCAGTAAAAACTTGAGTGGTTATTCCTATAATATTCATATTTTTGTTTGAGCGATTTATGTTTGTTTGTCCCACCCACATGTTTGTTTTTTCCTCAAAAGTGTGTATGAAACTCGTGAGCAACTTAATCTAGCTAGACACTCGAATGATTTACGCCCTCGCCTACGACTCGGGCTGCAACCCAAAGCCTCGTGTATATGAGCAACTTAGCTCATTTGTATCATAACCATACTATAAATTGTTCACTTACTTAAGTAAGTGAATAAATAAAAATGTATGTAACTCAAAAATAATAAGTAAGTTCTGTAGACATACGAAATAACATATGAAGCATAAAAAATATTACTCAACACGAATATCGCCCGATCTCGAGCATGACGCATGGACCAGCCATCCTTTATTACCTTCCACCATAACTTAGGGAATGAACGACCCGCCCCACGGCGTTTCTAAGCCTTATTTTAGTGGAAATCGTATTATTTTCAAATAGAAGCCTAAGTTTTTTATTTTTTAATAAATTTCAGTCAGTTTGGTAAAATCGATCCAACCATTTCCTAGGTATGTTCGAATACATACTTACAGACAGACAAGTTAAAGGTGGTATTGTGGTACCAGTATACAGCATATATATATGATGTTAGACAAGCATTTGTTTTGTAGTTGAAATTTTAGTTACATTAAGTCGAGTACAGGCTAACAGCTAAAGATTACATATTACACATGATATAAAATCAGTGATCAGTGATCCCTTATGATGTCAAGAAGCCATGTATACCTGTATAGCCGAGTGGTTAGCAATCCTACCTACTAAGCTAGAGGTCCCGGATTCGAATCCCGGTAGGTGCAAGCATTTATATGATGAATATGGATGTTTGTTTCCGAGTCATGGATGTTTATATGTACGAGTATTTATATATGTTTAAGTTTATTGTATTAAGTATATTGTCTTGCAACTTATAACACAGGCTATATATGCCTAATTTGGGGCAAAATAATTTGTGCAAAAAGTGTGTCAACTGTCAATATTATAATAAAAAAAAAACATTATAATAAAAAAAGAAGCGTATAACGAAGAGCTATTTGAATATTTACGTCCAAAACAACTAGTGAGTTTAACAGTAAGCATGTATAATATAATTCTAAATGGATATTATTCTTTGAAAGTTACGCAGTTGATTCGGTATATTAATTAAGGGCAAGGGTGACCTTCGTGATAACTTGATGGTACTAACTAATCATATTGTCGTTGAATGATATAGTATTTATTATAAATATTATATATTCAAAGTGATCTATATGCATTCATATGCAAAAACCGTTGCATATCAGGCACATATCAGGTTACGTTGCCATAAGGTTGTATGAGTTGTTCGTACGTATTGAATGTTTGGATGTTACATACAAAGATGTAGGCATGTAGTAGTTAGTCTGTTATTATGTCATATTTATGCCGCGGTCTCTCATTACAAGTGCGTCTGTACTCGCGGGCCTGA
The DNA here is from genome assembly GCA_949711755.1 of Leptidea juvernica. NCBI lineage: Eukaryota > Metazoa > Arthropoda > Insecta > Lepidoptera > Pieridae > Leptidea > Leptidea juvernica. The sequence goes on from CATIXQ010000031.1 coordinate 2,022,592, forward strand.
GTGACCGTGCGCGCGCCGCAGGTTTGTATTGGGCTACAGGGCGGAGTGTCGCCGGGCCGCCCCCGCCCCGGAGGCTCGCGGCAGTTCGCTGACGACCGGCGCGCGTCTCGCACGCTCCCATGCTAGACCACGCGCTCGTCGACTGCTCCCAGTCGAGTGCCATGCAGACTCTGACCCCGCAACCACAACGCGAAGCTGACGAAGACCAACTCGCCGACGAGTATGTTCAAAACTTTGAGCTCGACCATCTCGAGGACCACCTTGTTAAACGGGAACCTTTCCGCAGCGGATGGCATGATCTGGTAGAGACGCTTCCCCCTTGCGCGCGCGCTTGCAGGCAGTGGCCGGACGCGGGCCCCTACCCTCAGCCTCACCTCGCTATCGCCGTTGACCCCAGCACACCCCCAGAGACACCACCCGCGCCGCTGGGCCGGAGTCCCTGTCGAGCCGGACCGGCCGAGGATGTTGTTTGGTTACCGCATATGAGAGAGCCTTTAGACATGCGGACAGTTCCCTGTGGAAATTTTGAAGAGTGGGACCGACGGGAATGGAGAGACCAGGAGCATCACATGCAGCAGGTCGCGCTCCGGCCGGCCAGCTCGTGCTCGGCTCTGTCGCCCCGCACCGGGCTCCATCCATCGTACCAGACTTCTTCTTGTGGCGACGACCTCATAAGTGACGACTTGCTCATGACGCTCAGTGTCCGCGAGCTCAACAAACGACTTCACGGGTTCCCAAGAGAAGACGTCACGAGGCTAAAGCAGAAGCGGAGGACGCTCAAGAATAGAGGCTACGCGCAGAACTGTCGGAGTAAAAGACTGCAACAACGGCAGGAGCTGGAGCTGGCGAACAGGTCTCTGCAGGATGAGCTGCACTTGCTGCAGCTGCAGGTGGCCCGCGTCACGCACGAGCGGGACGTGCTCAAGCAGCGGCTGGCGCTGGTGGGTCGTGAGCACGCGGTGCCTCAGCACGCAGGACACGCTCCCCCCACGCCTCACTCCTCGCCGGAGTTCTTCTCGGAGCTGTGACGTCAGGGCGCGGCGCCGCGCTCCGCCGCCGCCGCTGTCACCTCCGCCTCCGGCAACACCTCCTGCGCCTGGCAGCGCTACTGAGGAATGACTCCAACACGGACTGCTCGTGCTCTTGTTAAGTTTGAATTATATCAGTTCCAGTTTTATATAGTTTCTCTGATGGTGGAACAATGTGGCCGGCGGACGACAGTGGCTCCTACCGCCGTGTTAAATATTGAATGGTTGTGTCGTAAATCATAATATATTGCTAGCTTTGTTTTATAATGACGTATTATTATATTTCTAAGTTGAAATGATCGTATCATATTATTCATATAAGTAATAGGAACTAATTACTGTAAATAAGTTGACCTAACTACTAAATGACGATTTATTATCTCTAAGATTTCTTGTTTTTGTAATAAAATATTCTAAAATAATTTTTCTTTTATTTTATCGTCATCAATGAATGAAAATCATAAGCTTCATGTTATAGTGAAAATGTATTTTTTCTTCTTTCTCAAATTCTAATTGTTCTTTAAAGCCTCCAATTAAAATTAACCTTCTTTTTATTTATTGTCAAGTTAAGTTTAAGCTACCATTGTCACTATATGATAATATGATGTTACAGATGCAATTTTAAATTGAACATTTAATTAATAGTTCTAATTTCAGAGAATAGCGAATTTTAACTTTGTCAGCCTTCACTTCATAATACTTAAAATATTTTCAACATTTTATTTTTTAACATCTATACGTTGTACGTTCTAGCTTCTATATTACAAAAGTTTACTTTCTCAGAGAAGTATAGTAGAGATATTATTAAACTAAATTATTATCATTATTTTGACATATTTTGGGTTTTGTGTAAATGGTTTTAATTCTTGTACAATTTAGTAGCCATTTAAGCCTCGTATTCACAAACTTAGACAACATTATCTACGTTTCAAGAAATACTTATACCATAGAGTATAGATACTTTCGTATAAACTATTGGGTTTGGGTACTTATATAGTTTCTAAACTTTTAATTCAGTGGTTACACTTTAATATTGTCATTAGTTATGTTATGTCCTCACAATAATTGCATAAATTTATGCAGCCGGTTGCATACTCAGGTGTTTTTAAGTTTATATAATATACCTATACAACGGGAACCCGCTCATAATTAAAATTCCCATGTCTGTCCGTCTGTCTGTTGTATCTCATGAGCCGTAATAGCTGGCGCAGCTGACAAACACGTGAATAACAACAGTTAATCAAACCCCAAATGGCAAATTTTAAGATGGCCGCCATTTCTTTAAATAAATATAATAAAAAAGTGCATAGTCTTATGTCATTAATTGTACAATTCGTGTACAAGTCCAACTTACTATAGATAATTTTTTAAAAGAAATTATCTGATTGATATTGTGTCACACACAGTAACTTAGTCTGGGGCGCAATATCGGGGATATAAAATATAGCACAATGTAGGGGCCGTGAATTAGTATTGATTGTACATTTCAGCTTCAGATTGTAATTGGTGAAATGGTCCAAGTTAGTCCTAACCTTAACCTTTTATAAAGTAGGCCTGCAATCTTAGATAATTTATACGTCTAGATAGAGTCTCTTGCAACAACTGATGAAAACAGGCCAGGTTTAATAGTTTAAAGTGCGTGACAAGCTACGTCCTACACTCACAATTTGTAGGACACCTTGTGTTAGTGTGCGTGCATTGCACAAAGTAGAGGTTGACTCTTTTTCTACGTTTTCACAGCTGTCATAGTCTATCTAGATGTATTAATAATCCAACCTCGCAATTTAACAATATGCTTAACGATTGCTTTTATAATAAGTCGATATACCTGCAGTCTATTGAAAGCTACAGTCTTGGTGCTAAGACCCAATCTTTTCTTACTTTTCTTCGTTCATCGATTCGACAGGTTTTTTTATGAAATTAAGGGACGAGACGAGCAAAACGTTCAGCTGATAGTAATTGATACGCCCTGCCCATTACAATGCAGTGCCGCTCAGGATTCTTGAAAAACCCAAAAATTCTGATCGGCACTACAATGGTGTTCAATAAGATTTGTAACATAACATTAACATTAACATTTGCCCAATCATTTCACTAGCTACGGCGCCCTTCAGACCGAAACACAGCTATGTTTACACATTACTGCTTACGGTATTATGTTTATTAAAATGTATTTATTACTATTAATACTAATACAACCCACTATTCACCATCAAATCATAAATATTATATTTGTTTGTTTATCAGGAAGTCAATGAATTGATTCACACCACCACGAAAACTTATAAATATTTGATACATATATTAAAAAAACGACAAGTCTGTGTGTACGAGGAAGTCTTGAGTCTTTTCATGCGATTTCAAAAATCACCACGACTTATAGTGAACCTTCCAAGAGGATAAAGGCTGTTCATTGCCCCGATGAAATGAATTTTACATAAAAGAACATCAGAGAAAACTTTCGTCATCTTTGTTTAGCAAAACTTCGGAATGAAACAAACCCTTAATGGTACGGGGGCTTGCCACAATGCATCAGTGAATCAGTCTTTCTCGGTGGCATAGGTACACATATATATAACACCCAGAATAATTAGATTTAATAATGCACAAACTCGGCAGGTCTACTATTACATTATATCAATGTATATATCTTGTAAGCTACTAGTGCCTATGCTATGACGGGTCGGGCTCACCCTGTGTCTGCTTCCTTAACCATTTTCTTAATGATACCACTGATTGGGAATGGAGCGAACGGTCTCAGGCTAAAAAAAATTAAAACAAATTTTATTATGGTAAAATTTTATAAATAAAAGTCCCGCTTTCTTGCGTCCGTTCTTCTCGGGTCTCTTAAATTTTTGTATAGGCAGTTTTTGACTTACAATAAGTACAATTATATCCAATTTTGTATAAAAAAAAATTGAATGTTTTATTATTATTATAGTTCATTTCAGAAGGTAGGAATGCCTTATTAATAAAATCCGACGGGGCAATGAATTTAAAGGAACATTATCTAGTGCTGTAATATTCGGGGGTGATCAGCTAACATCAAATCATTTGATCATAACCGACAATAAGAAATGTAAATAATTGATAACAATATATGTATAATTTAAGTATATATGTTATACCTTCATAATAATAATTACCTAATCGGGTACAATGACTTATCGAAGCTGATTGAGCAACATGTCAGCATCGACAATGATGGCGCTTGCTCAACACTTGCAAATAATTGAGGTCGCGGATCTTCAGCGGCAGATGTGCCAGCTAATGGTTAATGAAAACAGCGTTCTTTAATATGAAACAAGTTGTTTCTTCAGGTTTCGATAAATGAGTTGGTCAAATAAAGAGGAATTACGACTGTAGATTGATATTTTGTGGATGGGGTTAAGAGACATAACTTACCTGTTCCTGTATACTCTAACGGCCCGGGTTGAGGCAGTGGGCGTCCAAACTATATTTCAGCTTCAGATTATCAATGTGAACAGTGCATGATATTCTCGACCGGAGCTGAGAACCGAGAATGCGAATAGAAGTAGCCAAGAATGTCGCTACGTCAGGACCCTATCAAACTTTTACCAGTACGAGGCTAATTTGCACGGCGCCTATTTGTGCCGTGAAGCAGTAATGTGTAAACATTACTGTGTTTCATTATTGGGCAAATGAGACTTAACATCTTATGTCTCAACGTGACGAGCGCAATTGTAGTGCCACTCAGAATTTTTGGGTTTTTCAAGAATCCTGAGCGGCACTGCATTGTTATGGGTAGAGCGTATCATTTACCATCAGCTGAACGTCGTGCTTGTCTCGTCCCTTATTTTCATTGCAAAAAGATGACATATGGAACGCAGACGTGGTCGCTAGCTATGGGCCTTATGAGGAAGCTCATTGTTGCTCAGCGGGCAATTGCAGAGGGCTATGCTCAGAGTTTCCTTGCGAGATCGAATCACAAATGAAGAGATCCGTAGGAGAACTAAAGTCACCGACATAGCCAGGTTGCAAAACTGAAGTGGCAATGGGCAGGGCACATAGCTCGACGAACAGATGGCCGTTGGGGCAGTAAAGTCCTCGAATAGCGACCACCGGAAGACGCAGTATTGCTAGGACCAACGATCTGGTCAAAATAGCCGGGTTAGATTGGATGAGGGCAGCGCAGAACCCGATTGTTATGGCGGTCTTTGAGGGAGGCCCTTGTCCAGCAGAAGACGTCTTCCGTTGGAAATGGAATTGAAAATCCTCTAAAGAGTTATAAAGTTCTGGTCCGGTTGATAGGCATCAGAGTCAGGTTATCGTAAGTTTACCAAGTTACCTCTAGTTCTATCACATTAACATTTGACATACAGATCACTTAAAGCTGAACTCGAGTGATAATATTCAAATAACTTATCTAATATGTACATTCAAAGGAGGACGAACGATCGTGAGAAACAAACAGGAAATATTGAATACATTGTTGCACACACAAGTGTGTCGATGTGAGGAGTTAGTTACTAATAAATTGAAAGTTGACACCCACTGTTATTGGAAGCACAAAGGCATCATATTATGTTCCTTTGATAACGGCGGCAATACATTCTTGCTTACGATTGTATTAAGACACTTCATTGAAGGAATCTGTTGCATTACACTTAATAATATAATGTTATAAGTTGGTCAATCACAAAATTGTTCACAACTGAAATAATATTTGTTTGAAAACCGTAAGAGTTACAATTTTATCTTACACTAGTGTTTTCCCGCAACATAACCCGCGTGGGTTTAGTCGTTAATATTTCACTTAACGTAAATTTTATTGTAAGTGAACCATTTGGAATGAAATGGCGTCTATAGTGAACTACACCGGGGATCTGGCCACCCTGTATTTTGAAAGCCGCAATCAAATTGGTTTAGCCGTTCCTAAGATTAGCATGTATGCATATACACAATAACTACTAACATCAGGGGCATGCATTGGTTTTCCAGCAAGATAGGCACTGTGGATCTAACTAGTCATAATTGAGCTATGGAATAAGCAAAGATTGCATACCGTAGGTATTTAGGATACTTACATTAGATATAGTGTAAGGATAAATTTTATGAGTGGGTGTTCAATAGCAGTTTGGCAATAAAATAACGGAAGCAAATGAAACTAAATTAACTTAGATTTATTTAGGTTCTTAACGAGATAGGCACTGCCTTAATGCCTATATGATATGCACGCCCCTGACTAACATATCGATATATATGTTATTTTTTGTTACTGGACCGATATATATGGGTTTCATAAGAAAGTAAGTTTCTTTTATTTCCTTTGGCATTGCCAGGGATCGTCGGCGGTGACCTGCAAACTCGTTCATGATTCTTAAAAAAAGGTTTGTAATAACACGAGAAATAAGAAAACTTCATTAAGTCTTAAAGTAATAACATTTACAATATATATAATTAGAATTCTTCCTTAGTCGACTCCATCTGAATTTACCGTTACATAGACGAGCATGACAGGTCAGTATCATTCAACATACACAACATAAAGTGCTCAGTGCGTCTAAAGAAGTTTTCATAAAAACCATGGATGGAATTTAAAATTTGTTTATTTGTAACTGAACATAATTCACCTCAAGTTAAGCAGCATCATAAAATGGTATTAACAATGTTATAATCTAAGTCATAATAACTTTCTAAGCGACCTAAATACCACAATAGGTGCAACCCCTATCACATTACACTGCGCCCATCACCATAAACAAGACGAAATGTGTAACATTCAAAAAAAGCGCGTACACCTTCCTTAAAGGCCGGCAACGCTCTTGTGATTCCTCTGGTGCTGCAAGAGAATGTGGGCGGCGGTGATCACTTAACACCAGGTGCCCCGTACGCTCGTTTGTCCTCCTATTCCATAAAAAAAAACATGCCTAAGCGATAAAATTTGCATTTTAAAAACTGTTTTTTTTCAAATAATTTTAAAAGTGGCTCCTTATATGGAAAAATAACAAAATTTTGTACTGAATATAAATTGAAATGGATTTATGTGATTACGATCAATACGTTATAAATACATTCTATACTATGAACCATAATGAAGTGTTTTCTCTATTAAAACAATAAAATCATAATTAATTAAAAGTACATTGGGTTCTATACACTTCTATATTACGTGCAACCTCTCACGCAACAATCTCCCAAAAGCCTCCCCAGCGGGTGAGTGGGCGTGTCCGTGAGCGCCACGCCTCCCAAGAGCGAGAGGCAACACTTCTGCCCACCGATACTCGACTCTAGCTGATTTTCAGTCGAGCATACTAAACCAAATATCTACTGCGTTACTTTAAAGTACAGAATCCTGCGAAATGAGCGAACCGACCCGCTTAAAGTAGAGCATTCGATGCCATAGTCACGTCATGTCTACTTCATCCAAGCTCGTCGGATATAAGCTATACAAGTAGGTATATATATTGAGGCTGTCATGCAAATGGAAGCCTGTTAATGAAGTCGAGAAGAATTATAGGCATTGTTACGGCGGCGCTCGGGAAATAATGGTCCATTTCGGAGCCGAATATTCGAATAATGAATGGGATAATTATTTTAATATTTTGTGCTGTCTGTACACTACATTCATAATTTCATAGGCGTTCCAAGGGCTGTTCATTGTATTCTTATACGAATAGTCCTCCATGACTTTACTGGTATATATTTCATTTGCCTTGCGATCTCACCATTGTCATAAAAATCATTAAGTGGCCTTATGTACTGCTTCTAATATGTTTCGGAGTAATCTCGCGCTCGTCACCTTGAGACATAATATATTAAGTCTCATTTGCCCCGTAATTTCACTAGTTACGTCACCCTTCAGACCGAAACACAATAATTCTTACACATTACTGCTTCACAGCAGAAATAAGCGCCGTTGTGGTACCCATAATCTAGCCGGCATCCTGTGCAAAGGAGCCTCCCACTGGATGTAATAAACTAATACAGAAACATAATGACGTATGTTACTATTGCCGCTATAAGAACAAAAAATAAATAAAGCCTAGGAGATGTTATACAAAATGGCCACTATGTAATTTTCTTTACGAAAGTATTAAAAGTGAATAATATGGATCAAAGTCAAAGTCAAACAAACTTTATTCAATTAAACTTAAACTAAGCGCTTTTGAATTGTCACTACAAATATTTCTTTTAAATTACTGAGTTGACCTTATGGCCGATAAGTTCGTAAAAAGTTTTACGGTCAAAGTCAACGGCCACTCTTTTCAATCAAATAGAGTATTTTACAATGGCTGTAATATACATAACAAATTAGTTTGTAAGGTGCTTCATCCGATATATGAATCGTGTTTAAATAATATAAACTTTTTCATCAAAAGTAATAAAGAATTTACTGTATAAATGTAAATTATCGTATATTGGATGCATCAAACTTTAGAGCTTCAATTCTTTGTTTGTGTAAGGATATTTCGTGAACATGATGGTCGTGATTACTGTCACAATTAGTAATTGCATCCAACAAATACAATGATGTATTATATTGTTTTATACTTAGAGGATTCCCAGAAGATCTGCAATTCACATCGACTTTCTGAATGATGAATGAGCCCACCTTGGGCTTGTTCTCTGTGTTGCGGATGTCCATGGGCCACAACACTTCCTATCAGGTAAGCATCTTGCCCGTTTGCCCCCACTCACATAAAAAATCGACTTTCTAATATAAGATAAGATCATTTATTTATAGGCATGGGTATACATAAGGTGTTACAAATGACAATAAAAGTTCTCCATTCCTTGCCCGCATGCTGTGGCGTACAAAATAAATTGATATGTAAATAATTAAAATTGGTAAAACATTAGTTATTTTTTTTTATGAAAATAAGGGACAAGACGAGCAGGACGTTTAGCTGATGGTAATTAATACGCCCTGCCCATTACAATGCAGTGCCGCTCAGGATTCTTGAAACCCCCAAAAATTCTGAGCGGCACTACATTTGCGCTCGTCACCTTGAGACAAGATGTTAAGTCTCATTTGCCCAGTAATTTTACTAGCTACGGCGCCCTTCAGACCGAAACACAGTAATGCTTACACATTACTGCTTCACGGCAGAAATAGGCGTCGTTATGGTACCAATAATCTAGCCGGCATCCTGTGCAAAGGAGCCTACTGGTTAGTAAGTAATTAAATTAAGTAAAATGATATTTTAAAATGTCGATTGAGTGAATCATCTGAAAAGAAGTCTTTATAGAATTTCGATTTTGTCATTAGGAGTAGTCAATAGTTTCTTTTTTTCTTTTTAAAACACGTCACCTTAATTTCTGTGGTATGTGTTAGTATCTTGTTTAATATTCTCGGCGCCATTTAAACAACACTGTTGTACATAGAAGCTGTGTTGCTACCATCTAAACGTTCTGATAAATGTATCAGGGTTAGTTTTTACAAATAATGATATTTCATAAATAATCTGATTTATATGCACGCCAGACCTTGCTCCAACGGACTACAATTTTTTTCATGATTTGGACAATTTTCTACGTGATAAAAAGTTTTCTTCTCAAAATGCAGTACAAAATGCTTTCACACAGTTTGTCGAATCTAGATAACCACAGTTCTATCGCAAAAGCATAAATGACGTTCCTATTAGATGGCAGCAATGTATAGATAATAATGGTAATTATTATGACTAAATAAATAGGTTAAATTAAAAAAAAAAAAAAAAAATAAGCTTTTGAGTACAAATCGGCAATTTCATACTATACCCTTTAATTAATCAAATATGTAAGTAACAAGATGCTTATAAAATAACTATAATACTGTTAATTCAGTGCTCATGAAATTATGACTTATGAATTGAATAATAATTAATCACTAATTTAAACTCAATTTGAAATAGATACGAACTAAATAAACTTAAAGTTGAATTCTTTGACATTTTTTTAAGTTTACTAAACACTTACATGCTCTCTCATCTGCATAAAAATATTTTAACATTAATATTTTAATGCACTCATATTTAGCTTTAGATTTTCATCGATACCTTGCATGCAATATATTTTAATATACATGAGTATATGATGATACAAATGAGCTAAGTTTTTTATTATACACGAGACTGTGGGTTGCAGCCCGAGTCGTAGGCGAGGGCGTAAGTCAGCCGAGTGTCTAATAATTGAGCAAGTTGCTCACGGGTTTCATACACACTTTTGAGAAAAGAAATATGTAGGTATTTCATAAATCGATGTTTAGTGAATTTGAATTACACTAACTAACAATTTGTCTAAATATGTGTAGAAATACAAAAATTTTCAATGCCGCAATGTACGTAAGGGCTTTGCAATTTGATTCTGCCACAGATCGCACCCTTACTTCCTACTTCAGTTCCATTAATATCATCGATCACTATATTCGACTATGACAATTGACCTATAACATGACCATAACTACGTTACGGTAGATGACTTAAATATCCTAATAGCATAAAAAATATTCGGTCGAGTATCGTTAATTTGCTCCTAAGAATTGAAGAGTTCCGTTACTTTGTCATGGATTCCATAATCAGAACCTAAACAAACTCTCACCAAACTACCTTTGAAGTATATATTTTGCGATAAAAAAAGAATCATCGAAATCGGTTGGCGCGATATTAAGTTATTGGTAAATTTGTCGTTGACATACGCACATTTAAGACTTTTATGGTTTTCTCATGGTTGCCATTATCAGATCTGGACCAAATTACAATGGGGCCACACGGGAAGCAGCTTTCAAATATATAAAGAATTATCAAAATCGGTTCACCCAGTCGAAAGTTTTGGGGTAACAAACATAAAAAAACATACTGACGAATTGAGAAGCTCCTGGTTTTTGAAGTCGGTTGATTATAAATTTTTCACGTGGTATTAGTTAATTCGTAGAAATTGAAAGGCTTTGGGGAATGAATTTGTCGAATATTTTTAAGTGTACAGTTTATATATATAATTAAAGTGTTTGTCCAGAACTTTCGATGGTGACTCGCAATTTTTCGCTTTTATTGTCATCCTGCAAATAAAAACACAGAATGTCTGTAGTATGTTTTCAATTTTGTTATCATTTAGTATAAATGGAAAGTAGAGGAATCGTGACGTCATTATTGGCGTTTCGACCTTGCGACTAGAAAAATGTGCCGCGTCGTCCGCCGGAGCCGAGCGCTGCTGGCTCATCAGAACGTCGGGCAACGCTCCCTGCGCCACGAGCCGACAGACCTGATTCAGGGTTCCATCTAACCTTCAATATTACATTGTTCTTGTATCATATATCGAATCCAATGATGCTTCATTACAATAGTTATTTGTTCAACAAGTGAGCAAAGTTATTTTTGGCTGCGAGTGCTGACTTTAAATCACGATGGGCGAAGTAGGAAATTTTGATAAGTAACATATAAATTTTTGTGACAGTGAGATAACTTTTTTAAGGCGGAGTAATTCCTGGTCACGTGGGGTCCGAAATTTAAATCACTTTGCCTCACGCTCGCAGCAAAAAGCGTTTTTGTTGCGAGTAGCAATAGCGCCCTTTTCGTGCTGGAGAGGTGAAAAATATCTATTCAATCTAGCTTAAAGCGAACACTTTTGAATTATCATATTTTTAATTTGTTTTTTAAAGTCGAGCCAGAAAGAACATACATAACAAGCTGACTACTTTTACTATTAGTTCTGCCTATTGGTTTCGATATAAGAAGTTGTCCGAATCGGTTTGTTGTCGAATGAATTGGAATCATAAATGAAAAAATCTCCAATTTTCGGAGCTGAATTTTGAAAATTTTAATTATTACCTTTTTGCCGAATCGATCCAATCACAGCATTCCGAATCGGTGTAAATAAATACGTAGGTCACACGAAAAGTTTTGCGTAACTTAAAAAAACAACATGTTATAACCAAAATATTATGTTCATTGCTTTTCAAAATACTCTTCTTTACAATTTAAAAATTTTTTCATGCGATCGAACCAATTTTTAAAACAGGAGGACCACATATCAGAAGGCATGTTTTCTACGTGCTGATTGAACGCTATCACTGCCTCTTCGGAATTGGTAATAGTGAAACCTTTACAAAAAACCTTTAAAAAATTACAGAAATCACAGAGTGCTAGGTCGGGGCTATGTGCAGGATGATGGGTGAGGAGTTGTACTTTTTCGGAAGCAAAAAATGACTTAGTTTTACTTGCCCTGTGTGAAGAGGCGTTGTCATGATGTAGGAGAACGCGGCTTTTTGGTAGTATTTCGCGAACTTTTTTTAACACCCTGGGTAAACATATGGTAGAATACCACTCGACATTAACACTCTTTTGATCTTCAAGTGGAGTTGTGCAGATGGGACCCGTAGCTGAGAAAATAATAATAATATTAATAATAATATTTTTTTATCAACGTTTCTCGCCTGCCTCACTTTTGTTGGCCTGTTCTCATTTTTAAACATCCATTCACAAGATTGCTATTTTTTTCGGGTTCAAAACAATAAATCCACGTTTCGATCATAAACAGCATTAGAATGTCCGTGGTCGTACTTCATTAGCATCTATGAGCACCATTCCACGCGAGCCCGCTTCTGCTCCGCTGTCAGTTCATGAGGGATCCAACGACAACAAAGTTTCCGAAGTTTCAATTCTTCGTGTAAATCCTCAATAGTTCTCGAATTGTCTCATAGGTAATCCGCAGGTTTTCTTCAATTAGCCGTAACACAGCTAGTTAACAGTAGCCACATTATTTTCGTTGACGGCATTTGAAGGCCGCCCTTCACAAAATTCGTCATATAAAGAAACCCGACCTCTCTCAAATTCAGCAAACCATCGCCTCACGGTGCTCAAGCAACGTGCTTCTCTCCCAAAAGCATTTTGAAGACGAGTTGCACTATTCGACTTAATTCCATTTTCGTTGTACACGTAGAACTTTGATGTGTGTGATAAAAAACAATTGACATATGATTTCCCGCCAATTGTTTTTTTTATTACTAAGAAGGTTGCAGTTTCAAAAAATATAACATTCGAAATTCAAATAATTCCGATTAGCTAGAAGTGCAAAACTTTTGTTGTAAAAACCCATGTACTATATGGTTACCGTTTTAATTTAATATTTGGCACCATCTTAGTTAATTAGCTTAGTTATTTTTATAACACTTTAATTCTAATTAGTATATATCTATACAAAATATACCCATTAAACAGTACGTGAAACATATGACGTGGTAAGATTACGAAGTACATAGTTTCCTATCAATATAAGCGGCTGTAGGTGCTAAAGGAGCTTCCGTCCATATTCCAAGAAACTTGTAATATAAGGTTCTAGCGTAAGAACTCAACATATTTTGATTTACTTGCAAAGTGTATATTATTATTCAATGGCCGTATGTTTCATTATGTTTGTTTCAAATATTAAAAACCACACAGTAAACAATAATTAGTACTTGTTGTTCTATTCAACATGATACATCCATTCGTGTTTAAGAAAATTGGTCTTGAGTACTTACAAAGTAATCTGGAAGCCTTGATCACTTGGTGTTGCGTAGAGACATCGCTTCATTGTGTGTCTGCTACCGAATTTATCACGGGGATTGTTCCGAAGAGCTGTTTCACCTGATTCCTGCCGCCGAATTCCGCCTTCGCACTATACGCCACAAGTTAGGATATCATCCCTACCATGGATGTGTGGCGGTCCTCCACAGTGAGGATTTCAAGGAGCTTTATTTCACGTACTATAAAGCTGTTGAATGAGCTTCCTTGTGCGGTGTTTCCGGGCGATACGACATGGGAACATTCAAAAAAGCGCATACATCTTCCTTAAAGGCCGGCAACTCTCCAGTGATTCCTCTGATGTTGCGAGAGAATGTGGGCAGTAGTGATCACTTAACTCTCCTTATCACTTAAGCTCCTTTTCTATAAAAAAAAAATCCTTTTAAATAATGGATTCCTGTGGTCTTGCAACAGCATTTTGAATTTGAAATGCATAATATATATACATGTATTCTAATGTTAATGTGTTCCTCAATACATCCGAGTGAGAAAATCCTGAACCCTTATAATTATGATCATGCATGTGTATAGTTCGGATGTATTAAATTTTTTATGTAATATAAATTGTCATTTTTGTGTATAATAGCGCAATAAATGAATATTGTATTTAACAACATAAATGCTGGTATTTTTATACTGCCAAATAAAGCATTCGTGCGAAATTATTCCCTAACCATTCCAAAATATTCAAAAATGCACACCGTTAATGTTCGTAACCCGTATTTTTAAAATAGCCCAAGGGCGCTTGCTTCATTCCCAATCTGTGGTATTATTAAAAAAGTCATTTCGATAACGAAATGAAAGTAACCTTTACCGCCCTAACATCTTTTAACAATTTTTTTTAACCATACCATCTAATCAATTCTAATCTAACAACCCATCTCATTCACCGACCGGTGAAAAAGAAATTTAAATATTTCGTATTATTAACATCGCCTTTATAAATTTTTCACTTCTGTGGTTTAAGCTCACACTGTTTTCCTTGTTGTCTCAATAAGTCCATCCTTATTACATCGTTTCGATGTGTCAATGCACTGCAGTACACGAAAGACTAATTGTTTGTTTTGATTTTTTTTTAATTTAAAATAATTAAGTTAACTATAGTAAAAAATCTATAAAGAACGCTTTTAAACTTTTTTTTATAATTTTTAATATTATGTTGAGTACATGCTACAGCGGTATAGAGTACATTGTTTTTTTTTTTAAATGTGCAGGATGTACTGTGTGCGTAGATATAATAGAGTTAGGTACAATTACCATCTCTGCGGCATACACCGTTAGAAAGATTAGAATGTACACGAATGTTGCTACCGCTAGATTAGTGTACTTCAGTTATTTTCACAGTATCATGACGTATGGTATTGGTATTGTAGTATAAGTAGCATATATATTTTTTTGTCTGTTACTAGAATAGTATTTTGTAATTAATTGTGTAATTCTTTTTGAGATAAATAAAGTTTCTGAAACCTTTAAGGGTAAATGTATACACTTTTATAATAAAGTCCCAGCCACTGTTCAAGGATTATCTACGAATAAATTTTAATGATTTATACAGAAAATAGCTCTGTTCTTAGTCCTACTACTCCACAGCTGAATATCTAAGTGATCGGACAGCCTGGGACTAGATTATGATCATTTTATAGCTATAACATATTGACATTACAATATTGTATTTATTATAGCAAAAAAAATACTGCCGCTTCTTTTCTCTTAGAGCGCCATTTACCACGGTAGTAGTATTAGAAATTACATCAAAAAGACTTCTAAAGGAGTCCATTTTGAGAAAATAAACGCCTTTTATGCCTTTTTCCTCTAAATGTTACTGAGTTACAATTAGATACCAGCTGTCGAATTCTACCACCGGAAATTACGTCAAAATATTCCGCTATATATATATATATATTATATCCGCATCATGCTGATGCCTGGCATTCTACAACCGCAAGTTTTGCGAGGAACTTCTTGCCTCGCACAGCTACGTTTGTAAAATGAATGGCGCGTTACAGTTTATCGAACCGATACGACTTAGGGACCTTCAAGAATAGACCATAGTCTCACCTTAAATGCTGGCAAACGCACTTCTTGACCCCTAGTGTAGCGGATATCCACGGGCGAATGTCTCATCACTTTTTTTTTTTGAAAATAATAGATGCGACGAGCAGGACGTTTAGCTAATGATAACTGATACGCCATGCCCATTACCATGCAGTGCCGCTCCGGATTCTTGAAAAACCCAAAAATTCTGAGCGACACTACAATTACGCCCGTCACCTTGAGACATAAGATGTCAAGTCTCATTTGCCCAGTAATTTCACTAGCTACGGCGCGGCGCCCTTCAGACCGAACGTTTACACATTACTGCTTCACGGCAGAAATAGGCCTGTTGCCTGTTTGCTCCCTCGTATATAATTTCTTTTTTTAACTGAATCTCGACAAATATTTTTCTGTGAATTAGCTTGCGATCAGTGACAATGCAGGTATTATTTAACTCAACGAAAACATGGTTGATAAATAAATAGATACTTGATGTTATCCCCATTATATTTATATATAAGAAATACTAAAATTCAGTTTCTATCAAAAAATGTTATTTAAATCAATGAATGTTTACTTCCGCCACCTGTTATTCCTCACAAAAGGGCTGATGTAGACGCGGGCAGCTCACTCAGCGCTGATGCAGCACTCTGGAGGCAGGGTCGCGCCGGTCGATACTCCGCACTGGGTCGACCCTCTCACACCCTACAATATTCTCTGTTTCGTTTCACATTCATACACCTTTTTATTCCTTTTATTATCAAGTAAACTACTTTATTAATTATAATGATTAGCCGTAGCTAGTCAAATTACTGGGCAAATGAGACTTAACATCTTATGTCTCAAGGTGACGAGCGCAATTGTAGTGCCGCTCAAAATTTTTGTGAGTTTTTCAATAACCCTGAGTAGGTTTGCATTTAATGGGCAGGGCGTATCAATTACCATCAGCTTAACGTCCTGTTTGTCTCGTCCCTTATTGCCATAAAAAAAATCAGTCCGTACAATGTATTTTCCTTAGATAATTAATACGTATAGATAGAGTCTCTTGCTGTTAGACGACCGATAAAAACAGGCCAGGAATAATACTTTACTGTGCGTGACAAGCTACGTCTTACACTCGCGATTTGTATGACACTTTATGTTAGTGTGCGTGCATTGCTCCAAATAGAGATTAGTTCGAAACACTATTTTTTTGACAGTTGTCATAGTCCATCTAGATGTATTAATGATCTAAGTTATATTATTATTATACACGAAAAGTACGAAAACTTTGTCATGTTGATTTTGTATTATTAATTTCTACAAAACTGCTTCAAAATAACATTAGCTTTTTAGGCCTTTATCACCTAGTAAGTGATCATCAGCCATACTTGTTTGCATGACTAGAGTCCCGAAGTCCTTCTTTAAAGCTCTTTAAGGACATTCCAAAGTTTGACAATTAAAAAACCAAATAGTATCTTATTGTAATCATCACATCACACGTCACTGTTGCACGCGACTTTACAAGACTTTACAACTCCCTTTCAGGTGATAATACGATCATGGAAGCGATATTATTTTTCCTTTTACCCTTAGTCATTTAAAGTAAGGACTTAGTTGCTCTTAATTTAACTTAAAACTTACTTAACTAACTATTTATTTACGGTATGTGTGGCTTGATGCATCTTCTATACTCAATAACTCTTGTGTTTATAAGTATTAATTTACTTTTTTTTCTTTTTTTGACTTACTCATGTAAGCCTTTCATTTTTTGACTTTTGAGTATTTTTGTTGCGTCACTTTGCATATATTGTAATTGAAATGATTTGTAAAACAACTAAAATGTAAATCTTGACTTAAAAGAGTGGCAATGAGTTTCTTGCTACTTCTTCTCATTAGCTCAACCCTTTACGAAGTAGCGGTAAATTCAATAAGAAACAATATTTATATATTTTTTTTTGACATTCATAAGTGTCATTTTTGTGACCTACATGAATAAAATGTTTTTGAATTTGAATTTGAATTTTGAATAACATAAGCTATCTGCTAGTGAAAGTTTCAACAAAACAGAATCAGCTGCTTTCGATATTAGACGGAGACAAACAGACGAATAAACGAAAATGTTATATCTGGTTATTTGGTACAAGTATTGTGTAAATATTCCAAGTACATTTAGTAATAGTTATTAATGCAACTGTTTTGTAATAGGGGGTAGTAAAATACGAATGTGGAATTGTATCACATGAGTGTTTTAATACCTAATTATCAACAGTTGCATACAAGACTTTATCTACACCCAGAATATAAATCCTCTAAAAGATTCTGAAACAGTTAGCTTACTGCTAACATTAAAACAGCCAGTCCTAGTAGTAACCTAATATCAATCATTACTTAAATTCAAAATACAAATCAATTACAAATAAACTAAGTATTAATGAAACAATTAAATATTTTTGTAGTAATTTACATTTTGTATAGTGAAATAATTAAAATTGACTCGAGAATAATGTTCTTTTGCAGCGTTTAAAATGAATCGCTCATTTTTTGTAAACAAAACAATAAAAATATCGAAGAAAAATGGCGGGGATTCGAATTACCTTCTTTTTTACCGCGTGCGACGTTCTGGTAGTGTGGAACGCGCGTAAACGAAATAGTTCATTTTTTGAAATTCATACAGATACCACGCATCGAGGAATAAGAATGTGGCTGTCTGTTGAAACTCTTTGCACATGAAGGGATCGAAAAAGAAATATAGGAGGTTTGTAATGAAATTCAGTACAACATTACAACACTCGTTTGGTTGATGTATTAGTTATTAGAACATTGAGTGTTTTAATGTTGGCAAAGCTATTTCATTTCAGAATCTTCTCCGTAAAAAAAAGTAGGTCATTCGAATCCCCGCCATTTTTCTTCAATATTTTTATTGTTTTGTTTACAAAAAATGAACGATTAATTTCCAAAAGAACATAATATTCAAGTGAATTTTAATTATTGCACTATACAAAATGTAATTTACTACTAAAATAAATAATTATTTAATAAATACTTAGTTTATTTGTATATAATCAGTAATGGATGATATTAGGTTACTACTAGGACTGGCTGTTTTAATGTAAGCAGTATGTTAACTGTTTCAGAATCTTTTAGAGGATATATATTCTGGGTGTAGATAAAGTCTTGTATGCAACTGTTGATAATTAGGTTTTAAAACACTTATGTGATACTATTATCACACTCGGCTTCGCCTCGTGAGATAAATCCACATTCGTGTTTTAATACCCCTTATTACACAACAGTTGCATAAATAACTATTACGACACATTTAAATTTTTTAATAGGTAATATTTTTATTTCATTTGGGAGTTTATTATAAAATATAACACAATCCACTTTAAAAGATTTAGCAATTTTACGGAGCCTAGTAGTTATGGCTAGTGTTATTTTGATGAAAAACTTATTTATACCTACATATAGATTTGTGTTGTATACCAAATTGAGTGAAATCGAGGTATTTTAAAAGACCTATAAGTTTTCTGAATATTTAAGTTTCTTTAGTCTTGTATTTAATACGAAGCGTATTTTTACACGCTTTTTATTAGCTTCACTTGTATGTATGTGTGTTTGTACCCGACCGATTTTGACCCACTTTAAACGGCCAGATTCCGTTCATACTTCGTAGATTTATCGAGGACCGATGACAATACATTAATTTAATAAAATTATTCCATTTTTCAATTTGCAAAATAATCTTTTGTTAATTTATATAATACAAGGCGGGAATAGTTGTTCATTTTAAGTTTCAACTATTATCTTTTCAACCAAAGCGTATAGTTCTTTTTAATTATTTTTATTATAATATTGTTACAATTTGAGATCATTATTAAATAAATTTGAAAGGCTAACATTGGAGTAGAGGGCACTTCGTGCGGTGTGTTGGGTGGGGTGAGAGGGAGTCTGGGTGCGTGTGGAGGGGATGAGGGGGGGTCTGGGGTTCGCTGTTCGCAGTCCGCAGATCGCTAACTAGGCACTATTGACAATCGATAGGTCGTTCCTCGGGCTGAGCAGGCCACGACTCATCACTTTGGATGGCGCTACGTCAGGTTACTCTCCTTTTCTCGATGTCCTTCAAATTAGCTTTGTAGGTCAGGTTTTGTTGAAAACACGTGCTGTTTGTTGATATACACATGCCACGAAACGCAATCACATACTTCGAGATAACTTGTAAAACTCCCGGTGTTAACAGTCTGCATATTGTGCTTGTCTAGACATGGTGTTGACATCATCTAGCTACTAGAATATACAGACCAAACTTAAGATAATAAATAATAAAGCCTTTATTACATTTAACACAACATAATATTTACTTACTAATAAACATACATTCTTATAAATAAACTTAACTTAACTTTATATTTCCGGTTCGTGAAATTCTAGTCCAGAGTGGTCCTCCTATCTATTTCAGTTCATTTTCCCATTCTCTATTTCTCTTATCTCCTCTGAGATGGGAAGGTCACTTTATGAGGTATGAACCACCATAATGTTAAAAATATCTTTTAATTAATTAATTAACATTTGGAATTCAGTAACAGTGGTAGCAAAAGCTTTAATGCAATGAAGTATTAATATACTTTTACTACCATGAAATACAATTTATTTAAAAATAAAAACAGTTATAAATATACATGTAATATAAGTATACTAAGTCTGGCGATAAATACTGTTACAATTAAAAATAAACTAATTATTACATTTAATAATTGTGCAGTTTTTTTAATATTCGGCAAACGGAACATATTAATATGATAATTTTATAAAATAATATTTAACACTGTGATGTGGAAAATGTTAAGTTTGTTTCGGATTTCATTCGATTTATTTCCTATAATATGTTGTTATCCTTGCTTTTCACTTTAAAAAGGGAGTTCATAATATACTGGGATCATTCGGTGAGTGTTTTACTGACAGTGACGCTTCCGGCCAACTATGGTAGTTCCGCTTGTTTCAAAACGATTATTTACGTTCTATTCAAATAACTTTTAAACCCCTGTTCGCATCTGACTAAAATAAATATATGTGAAATTATAATTTAAAAGAAAATTTTGTATGCATACCTGGTTCAGACGCATGATAGTGAGCAAGATAGCCCATTTTCCGGCATTCTCCTTGGAAGCTATCATTTGTATATGATTGTTCATGGAGTTATCTCATTTTGGCGCCAATACATTGTACAATATTTTACGATTTTAAAATGGAGTGGGTGATAAAGAGAACCGATTAGCTGATTGCATTACACAAAGTAGGTATGGAGCCAAATAGAATTTGTAAAACTCTCCATATGCTTGGTATTAGTAAAATGTTTCTGTACTATTAATTAAATTACCGGGCTATTAATAGGTACAATGAGACCTCCTCTGTTTGTGACAGAAAAAGATAGGCCCTCCACGAATTCGAAGAAATCCTATCTGAAAGCAAAAGATTTTATCTTGGGAGATGAACATAGGACCTAGAAACATGTCGCTTATTTTAAAATATGACTGTAAAAGTAATAAATGTTGTGTGCAATAGAAATTTTTATTTTCTTTGTTTAAGTATTTATGGCTAGGTATTGCTGGTTTCCGTTACCGTTGACTCACAGACAGATATAAGCCCACTTTACTTAAAGTTTATTGTTAGTTTTGTTATGAAAGAGGAGGAAAAACGAAACGGGTCACCTGCTGTTAAGTGATCACCGGCACCTACATTCTTCTGCAACATCAGAGAAATCACAGGATTGTTGCAGGCCTTTAAGAAAGGTGTTCGCGCTTATTTTGAAGGTACTGCGTAAGGATGATCATTCCGTAGTTTGAAGAAAGCGGAAGAAAGTTCATTTAACGCTGAACTGTAGTGAAACGTCACACATGCAAATGGCGGGGATGATATCCAAGTTTGTGGCGTGTCGTGCAAAGGTAGAATTTTGGAATGGATTTATTGTCGATATGTTTAAGTTTCTGTAAAAAGGTTAATGTTTGATTAAAATATTAATATTGAATAAGGGTGTTCGGTCAGTGACTTTTAAATATATAAATTAAAAACCTTAAGTAACTTAATGTAGGGTATTTGGAGGGCAAGGAACGTCCAAACTCCACAGTCACGCGCCGCGCCTGTTACTTTTGCATTTTACTTTACTCCAGGTACTCGCAACAAAGCTCAAATTAGCCGTTTAGTAGTTTGTCTATATCTGTATTAGCTTGTAAAATATCACTGAAATACTAGAAGTGATTTGAATAATTACAAAAATCATAAAATAAAATGTTTATAATTTATCCTTTCTCATATTACTCACAGATGTTAATCAACCGGTATTTCATTATCATCATAATTAATATATTCAAATCTGTCTTATATATATATACATAAATGAAGTGTGGAGAAATCACCGCACCTTTTTGTTAGTGAAGCGCAAGTGGCGAAAGGTCCGCGCGTCCACCTCCCCCTTCGCACATCCCCGACCCGCGGTGAACGTGTAATATGTGCGTCCCGGTAATGAGTGATATACGTTTCTTAATTAATTTCTTAATTTCGGCTAAGTTCACTAAGTTTCGTATTCATATTTGTTTTTTTATTTAGTATTATAATTATTATAGCTCCTATAACGACTGTATCTAATATGAAGTCGTGAAGGTGGCGTAAGGAACTTCAAATCCTCCAACCAGTGGGAGGCTCCTTTGCACAGGCTGCCGGCTAGATTGAGGGTATCACAACGACGCCAATTTCTGTCGTGAAGCAGTAATGTGTAAACATTATTGTGTTTTGGTCTGAAGGGCGCTGTAGCTAGTGAAATTACTGGGAAAATGAAACTTAACATCTTATCTCTCAAGGTGACTAGAACAATTGTAGTGCCACTCAATTTTTTTGGAGTATTTTAAAAATTCTGAGCGGCGCTGCATTGTAATGGGCAGGGTGTTTCAATTACCATCAGCTGAACGTCCTGCTCATCTGTAACTAATTTTTATTAAAAAAAAGATGTAAACACAGGAGACACATAAAATCGTATAAAAAATGAACACATATTACTTACGGCATTCTGTTGAGCTTATAGCGAAATGAACATAATGCCAAATTGTACGAAAGGGGTAAAGCTAGTGTTTACTTATGTTAAACTTGTGAAGTAGGAACGTTTTGCATTTGTCTTCCCGCGTGTGTTTTATATTCGTTTACTCCAGTCGGCCGACCTCATAATCGGCGCCGTGTTTGCGAGGGGAATCTATGCTGACTGGAGCCCCACGAATATATGTCGTAAGATTTAATAGACATGTAATGGATATCTGGATGACGTTTTAAGGATTTGTGCAAACCGAATATGTCATTTCTTTCCTATAATTGGAATTTTATTTGCGGGATTTTACGGATAATGTGCTTGCTCTTTTTTATTGCTAGCTTGATCCATACGAGGGCTACTAAATACTAACAAATTGTAGGTAAAAGAAAAGGTTCCGACTGCATGTAATAATTAAGTTAGTAAGTATCGATTTATTTAGCGTAGCTACAATCGACCTTCAGAGACAGATCGAGAAATTGTACGACTCGAGAACAATCTTAAATCTTAATTAATCGTCTTACTTAGAAGAAATCAAATTGTTTCAAAAGGCATAAAAAAGGCATAAAAGGCATTTATTTTCTCAAAATTGATTCCTTTAGAATTCTTTATGATGTCATTTCTAATAACTACTAAATACTACTACCGCTTCGGAAACAAATGGCGCTCTAAGAGAGAAGAAGCGGCGCAAGAAACACTCCCAGCATTCTTTTTTTGCGTTCTTTTCAATAAAAATATACAATATTGTACAATCATTTCTATCGCTATAAAATAATCACATTCTTTCTTAGAGAAGGACTGTCAGGAATACCAAGGGTTAGAGCTTGCATGAAACAGTCGATATATTATGAAGAGCGTGACGCTTGACAAATTGAGGACTGTAAATTTCTACTTCCCCATATCTTGTCTATAGGAGACAATTGTGATTTGTGGCTGTATGTGTTTTAAAATTATTTTCATTGGTACTATTGAGGTTATTCACCCGATGCAAGACGCATAGGACAGCTACATTTATCTAGTTAAAAATTTAATTTTTAGTAGTAATAAAATTATTGAGTTTTTTTTAAGTGGGAGAGTCACGCTGCTGTCTTATGACGTCAGCACAATCGGGCCAGACTCGTCCGGGTTACTTACCACACTCGCACAGAATACCGGCGTGAAGTAGCGGCCTAGTGCCGCTATGTTTCGCATAGGTTAGTGTCGAGGACCGGAGGCCATTCCCCCCCGTCCTTCCCCCCCCCAACAAAATATGAGAGCGGTCCTAAAAAAGAAATTACCCCAGGAGGGTACCGGCTCTTGTAGAGCCGGAGAATCCCTCCCCGAGCATTCGCGCTCGGGCTGCCCCTCGTATTCTGGGGAGGGCACAGTACCGCGTATGTCACAGGACAAACAGGGCAGCAACACCACGGCACCCCGCTCCACGCTTAATGTGGACTTTTGTAACATCCGGGGAATTCACTCCAACTTAAACGCCGTCCACCACCACCTTGAGACGGCGCAGCCGGCCTTGTGTTTCCTTACGGAGACGCAGATATCTCGACCTAGCGATACGTCATATTTAACGTACCCCGGGTACAAAATTGAGCATAATTTCATGCCTCATGCCGGGGTATGTGTGTACGTTAGGGAGGATATCTGCTGTCGCCGTCTCGGCAATTTTGAGGGTAGGGGCCTGTCTACTCTCTAGCTCCGCGTAGATTTAGAGGACCGCGTCCGCATCTATGCGTGTGTCTACAGGTCCCATAGTGGTAACGCAGAAACGGATCACCTCATGGGCTGCGTTCAAGCGGCATTTGATGACGTGCTTGCTCAGATCCCCTCCGCTGAAATCGTAGTCTTGGGTGATTTCAACGGGCACAATGCCGAATGGCTTGGATCACGTACCACAGACTACGCAGGGCGATCTGTGCATAATTTTGCATTGGCGTATGGTCTGTCCCAATTGGTTGAGTCGCCGACGCGGCTCCCGGATGTGGATAGCCACATGCCGTCCTTATTAGATCTTCTGCTGACTACACATCCCGATGGTTACCAGGTCTCTGGCCACGCCCCTCTCGGAACGTCCGACCATTGCCTGGTCAGGAGTGTAGTGCCTATCCGACGCCAACGTCGCAGACCACCAGCGACCCGCCGCGTTTGGCACTACAAGTCAGCAGATTGGGATAGGATGCGTTCCTTTTTTGCATCCTACCCTTGGGGCAGGGTTTGTTTCCTTTCGGATGATCCTAGTGCCTGCGCCGTTGCAGTAGCCGATGTGATACTGCAGGGCATGGATATTTTTATACCAAGCTCTGTAGTACCGATCGGTGGCAGATCACAGCCCTGCTTCGATGCGTCAGTTAAAGCAGCATCTGACTGCAAAAAACAGGCGTATCGAACTTGGGTTGCGGCGCTGGGCTCAAAGGATCCGAACTGCAAAGTTCTGAAGAGGAAATATAACCGTGCCTCCAGATTTTTTAAGCGGCAAATCGCCCGTGCGAAATCGAAGCACGTCGTCAAAATTGGCGAGCAGCTTTCCAGTTACCCGACCGGAACACGCAAGTTCTGGTCGTTGTCGAAAGCTGCTCTTGGTAACTTCAACCAGCCGTCCATGCCGCCGTTGCACATGAGGAATGACACCCTGGCCCATACGGCAAAAGAGAAAGCCGATCTCCTGTGCACTCTTTTTGCCTCCAACTCGACTCTTGACGACAACGGAAAAACACCGCCGACCATCCCGCGGTGTCAGAGCTCCATGCCTGAAGTACAGTTCCGACAGAAAACTGTTAGGCGAGCTCTGTTTCCGTTGGACGTCAGGAAGTCGAGCGGGCCGGATGGCATTTCTCCAATCGTGCTTAGAACGTGTGCCCCTGAGTTGACGCCGGTGCTAACGCGTTTATTCCGGCACTCTTATTCTAAAGGCGTAGTCCCTGACTCATGGAAGTCTGCTCTTGTCCATCCGATCCAAAAAAAAGGAGACAGTTCGGATCCGGCAAACTACAGGCCTATTGCTATTACCTCCCTACTCTCCAAAATTATGGAGAGCATAATTAACCGCCAGCTCTTGGTATACCTTGAGTGTCACCAGTTGATCAACGACCGGCAGTACGGCTTTCGCCATGGTCGGTCGACTGGCGATCTTCTGGTATACCTAACACATAGATGGGCGGCGGCTATTGAAAGCAAGGGGGAAGGCCTGGCAGTTAGTCTGGATATAGCGAAGGCCTTTGATCGTGTATGGCACAAGGCGCTCCTCGCAAAACTTCCATCATTTGGGCTTCCCGAGAGCTTATGCAAGTGGACCTCCAGCTTCCTCACTGGGCGCAGCATACAGGTCGTTATCGACGGTTATTGCTCGAATCCCAAGCCCGTGAACGCTGGAGTGCCCCAAGGCTGTGTGCTATCTCCCACGCTGTTTCTTCTGCATATCAATGATATGTTGGACACCGCCAACATGCATTGCTATGCAGACGACAGCACTGGTGATGCCGTATACACGGGCCATGCAGGTCTCTCTCGGGAAAACGTCGACCAGTGCCGGGAGAAACTTGTGTCTTCTATCGAGTCCTCTCTCGAGAAGGTCGCGGAATGGGGTAAGTTGAACCTTGTCCAGTTTAACCCCCAGAAGACTCAAGTTTGCGCGTTTACCACTAAAAAAACCCCATTTGCCGTATCACCGCTCTTCGAGAACACTTCCCTTAAAGCCTCGCCTAGTATCGGAATACTGGGTCTCGAAATCTCGAGCAATTGCCAATTCCGTGGCCATCTGGAGGGCAAAGCCAAACTGGCTTCAAAGAAACTGGGCGTCATAAATAGAGCACGGCAATACTTCAAGCCGGCCCACATTCTAGCGCTCTACAAAGCGCAGGTCCGGCCTCACATGGAGTATTGCTGTCATCTCTGGTCTGGCGCACCCCAGTATCAGCTCGATCCATTTGACCGCGTGCAACGCAGTGCAGCTCAAATTGTCGGGGACCCAGTACTCTGTGAACGGCTGGATCACTTGGCGTTGCGTAGAGACGTCGCTTCATTGTGTGTCTTCTACCGCATTTATCACGGGGAGTGTTCCGAAGAGCTGTTCAACCTGATTCCTGCCGCCGAATTCCACCTTCGCACGACACGCCACAAGTTACGATATCATCCCCACCATCTGGATGTGTGGCGGTCCTCCACAGTGCGGTTTTCAAGGAGCTTTCTTCCTCGTACCACGAAGCTGTGGAATGAGCTTCCTTGTGCGGTGTTTCCGGGACGATATGACATGGGTACCTTCAAGAAAAGCGCGTACACCTTCCTTAAAGGCCGGCAACGCTCTTGTGATTCCTCTGGTGTTGCAGGAGAGTGTGGGCGGCGGTGATCACTTAACACCAGGTGACCCGTACGCTCGTTTGTCCTCCTATTCCATAAAAAAAAAAAAAAAAAAAAGAATTAAGTATGGTATCATCTAGGCACTTGAAAGAATCCCAGTATATACCACGTTTTGAACTTGTTTACTAATTACTAGCTCTATCTCTCTCTAGAGAAGAGAGCTCTACGTGGTTCCGGTTTGAATTCCACCGGGGGCATTGAATATTTTTCCATTTGTAGATTTTTGAAGTGAAAATGTATTTTTAACCGACTTTAAAAAGGAGGAGGTTATTAATTCAACCATTATTTTTTATGTATGTACTCGTACACCGATTACTCTGATATTTAAGATCCGATTTACGTAATTTTCTTTAGTTCGTGCTATTTGGTCCCATAATAATTTTACATACTTTGGCCTAGTAGTTTTCGTTTAATGGACATTATTATGAAAATTTTTGTTTACCTCGATGATATAATTGTTTTTTGTGTACGGCTTTTTTAGGAGTCTATATTCAGGTTGGTTATATATAATAATTATTAACTGACACTAAAAAGTAAAAAATAAAAAAAACAACGTTTAGAAAAACCGACTTATACCTACACTCGCCACGCGTGACTTTGAGCGGATAGATTCGACTAGAACAAAACAACCCCAGGGGACAGACACGCGTGGCAAGACAACCTTAATCATTACAGTATGTAAGCTGTTTATAATATAAAGTTTTATTTCGTTTTTGGGGCTTGGCACCGATTTAAAACCTATCAATAGGTATCACAAATAAATAATAGCATTTTAGTAATATTATAGGTTAAGGAGTTTTCAATTAAATTTTTAGTTATTTGATACTCGTACTTTTCAGTTTTTGAAATCGGTTTTTTTTGGTGCTCGATACACCTTTTTGTGAGTATGGCATGAGACAGAGCTATCACAAGTATTTTACTATTATATATTATATTGTTAATATAATTTCCTTATAAATATGGAAAAAAAATCGTATTTTTACCCTTGCTTTCTTCCATGGAGGCAGAAGAGACGGCAATACACATCATCCTGGAGTGCCGAAGTGTGGCCACATACCGGGCGAAACATTTGGGGTCACTGAGGACTCTCACCGTGCTCATTGGTGTTGGGTTTGAGTATCTTAAAGAGTTGGATTGGCAAGATTAACCACTCAAAATAGGCGTACAATTGAAAGAAGAAGCACAGAACTTTCCTTCAATATGAAAATTTTAGAATTTGTTGATTGTCGTAAGCGAACCCTTGCTGTTATATCGAATTGGTCAATCTTATAATGTTTAATCAAATTGATATTTTGTGTACTGTGAGTTGGAATGTTTAAAAGACAATACAAGCATTGTTGTTGAATGTTTGAAATTTATAGTTTGTTGCACTTTTTTCATTCTGTTTTTTTGTATCTATTAAACTTTAGCCATGTAATGTTTAACTTTCTCAATTTTTTTAATTAATCAGTGGTTAACTGTGCTTATGGCATATTTAGTATTACCTTATAATGTATTTTAGTTAGTAAGATCCAATGTTTCACTGTTTGTTGACCCCAATAAAAAAAAACCAAATTGTTTCGGTGTTAATTTTTAAATTAACTTTAACTTATACGTTTTGCCTTCTCTAGGTTAATACAATTACTGTACTCGTGGCTCTGTTGAGGTTTAAATTACTTTTTCTTACATTCGCAACTAGGTTGATAAGATAAATTATTTGTGTTTATTTATTTTATTTACTAACTCACTAACTCATTACAGAAAATAGTCTAAGTATTATTACACTTACAGGCAACGAACACAAGCAAGTTTATCATACCTATACATAATTTTTGAATTTTAATTATTGTTATAAAAACTAATACTAAGATAGAATATAATACAGTACAATACAATTATATAATTAGTTTCTATAAAGTGAAAATTAATTAAAATGAACAAAATTTTATTTTACTTAAATACGGCAGAACTTGAGAAAGGAATTGTATGATATTTTGTAAAATAATGAAGTTGTAAACATTGATTTTATTTATTTATTTATTCAATGAACAAAATTATCTTAATATATATAATAATAGAGACAAACTCGCAAAACCGATTAAAAGGCATAAAAGGCATTTATTTTCTCAAAATTGATTCCTTTAGAATTCTTTTTGATGTCATTTCTAATAACTACTAGATACTACTAGTTTTGCAAGTACTAATGAGTTTCATCCCACTTTTTATCGATTCTATTATATAAATGTCATTTTTTCAATATTAGATTTCGTTTGAAAAGGTATTGAGCACTTGAAGTCTTGAACATATTTGGTGTTGCCTCTTTGAGTATAGATTTATTGGTGCTGGGGAATGTAGGCACCTCTAACAGCATTATAATATTTGATTTGGTGTTGAACGCGAGCGGCTGCGCTCGGCGGGGTGTCGCCGCAACTCGATTGTCGGTAAACGAACCGGCACATGCCATTACCACGCCACCTGCCTCACATATAAAAGATCATGCTTCATATTTTATACATACTTACCCCCTTATTCATAATAGTCTGCTAACTTAAAGCATTGCTAATACTCACTCTGTCTTCTTCTATTGACCTAAGTCAGATTGAGAAAAAACACTCCTTAGCGGCTGTTTAAAGTCAGCGGACCATTATGAATAAGGGGGTTAGAATTTAAGATATGACTTTTTTATGATAGTAAGGGACGAGACAAACAGGACTTTCAGCCGATGGTAATTGATACGCCCATTACACATTACAATGCAGTGCCGCTCAGGATTCTTGAAAAAACCCAAAAAATCTCCTTGAGACATAAGATGATAAGCCGCATTTGTCCAGTAAGTTCACTAGCTACTTTTTACTTACTAGTTTATACATAACTGTTTCACGGCAGAAATAGGCGCCGTTGTGGTACCCATAATCTAGCCGGCATCCTGTGCAAAGGAGCCTCCCATGGTGAATGACTACGCCATTACGTAGTACGTACACATATGTATCCTGGGTCTAAAATCCGACACGTGCTTACTTTTATGTAATCTACTAGGTTTTACCCGCGACTACATCCGCATTAAATAGTTACTTTGGGCATCATTTTTGAAGTAATACTTCATTAGGGATTAGTCTAGCTATTCAAAGGGGGAACGCTGCCAGTATCTTCGGAACCTTGCCTAAAGGGACACCTTTTAAAAATATATTTTAGTTATCATATTATATTTTTTAAAGTTTTTAGATTTAGGCTCTGCTTAAATTTGTAATTATTAATAGTATTTATTTTAGTTAGTTATTTAATGAAATGTGCATCTAATTTAATGTTTTTAAACTATTTTTATTGAAAATTAGATTATTATAATATATTGTCAATTAAAGTGTATATAAGAGGATAATATCCTTCATTAGGCGCGATTTGAAAAAATGATGAGAGTGAGTTTTTAAAATGCGCGCGCATCACTGTAACACAAAAGTAACAGGTTGAAGTTGGTTCCTAAAATATTCTAACGTTTGCGTCATTCGTTTTTTGGTTTGTTTGTCCATTATTAGGAAAGGCAAAGTGTTCAAGCCCATACAGCCATATTCATTATTTAATAATTAACTGTCAAAGCCATCTTTGCAAGACTTTTACAAAATTGTTCTTTGTAAAAACGTAGAATAGCACAAGGTATAAATAATTTTAATGATTTTTGCTTCGTTAGGCCAAAGAAGTATAACTTCTTGCGTGCGTATTCACGTACTTACACTTTTTTAATATAATGTTTACACGAGGAACATAAACTTGTTATGCCTACTACTCGGTTGAGTCGAATTAGTAAGTCTTTTGTTGGGCGATGTATATGCTTCTACAATATGATCTCAGAAAATGTACAAAACAAATGTGTTAAGAAATTTAAAAGAATTGTTAAAAAACGTTTGTGTGGGAAAGGTTATTATAGCATAAACGATTTTCTTAGTGACACCACGGACTGGGAATAAAGCGAACACCCTCAGGCTCTTTAATAAATGTTTATTGTACGATATCACATTGTAATCCATATTTTTATATTAAAATAAAAAGCCCGCTGAGTTTCTTGCGCCCATTCTTCTCAGGTCTGAGGCAGTCTCTTTTGAATGGGTGGTAGTTTTTAACGTTCAATAAGTGATTTTAAATCTTATTTTGAATAAAAATATTTGAATTTGAATTTGAATTATTTTTGGGATACTTTTTACGCAATACACAATATACAAACTGTTTTTTTTTCGCTCTTCTACATATATATTCATATCCCTTGTCATTGCTGTTTTAATTGACAGTGTCCTTAATAATATTTCTCTGCGAACTTTAATCTCCAATTTTATCCCTATGTAGGTCAAAGTTTTCAAAATGCTCAAACAAATGTTTAAAAATTATTTATTATCAAGTGCTTTAATTCAAAGTTTCATGGTTTTATTTTCCATAGTGAAGAATTTCCATACAAACTGCCATCCCCTGTTTCAACCCCTCCGTTTATTTTTTGGAACAAAAGGTAGCCTATGTCCTTTTTCAAGCTCTAGTCTATATCTGTACTCAATTTTATCAAAATCGGTCCAGTGGTTTAGGCGTCAAAGCGTAACAAACAAACCAGTTTACCAGTGGTAGGCTCCTTTGCACAGGAAGCCGGCTAGATTATGGGTACCACAACGGCACCTATTTCTGCCGTGAAGCAGTAATGTGTAAACATTACTGTGATTCGGTTTGAAGGGCGCCGTAGCTAGTGAAATTACTGGGCAAATTTGACTTAACATCTTATGTCACAAGGTGACGAGCGCAATTGTGGTGTTGCTCAGCATTTTTGGGTTTTTCCAGAATCCTGAGCGGCACTGCATAATAATGGGTAGGACGTATCAATTACCATCAGCTGGACGACTCGTCCCTTATTTTCATAAAGAAAAAAAAAAACTTACATTCAGATTTATAATATTAGTCAGGGGCGTGCATTGTTTTTCTAACAAGGTAAGCAAGTTAAAAACGCGGAGTAGGCAAGCTTATTATCGCTGTTAAATTGCGAAGACATGTTTTTGGAACATTTCATATTTATCTACCCTCCCTTTTTCTGTGGTAGTATACCTTTGTCGTATATTTTTTCTTAATGAATTGTATGAAACGCAGGCGGTTGGAATAGGCTGTCTTACGGCCGTTCCCAATATTCAGTCTATCTCTTGAGATAAAACTCGTTACTATCGTTGACTTTTCTGTCCCGATAAACTTACCGACGATAATTCACTTTATCCGTACAGCCTGTCTGTCCATGGGACGACCGCGACGCATAGCTTAACAGTGATAGAAGTTTGTATTGAAATTGCAATTCACGCGTCCCAATATACGGCGATAAGAATGACTTATCGGGTATATTGGGACAGCTTCAGATTATTGACAGCTAATTACTGACAGTAGAGGTAGTAATTTATCTCTGTCTGTAGATAGTATATTTGGAACGGTCGTTATACACTGCCTATCGAAGGTATTTAGCGTGATAATAACGGAACTAATTGAACTATAACACAAGTGGTAAATATTAATTTAGGTTCTTAGTATGGTAGGCACTACCTAATTGCCTGTATGGAATGCATGCCCCTGATATTAGTAGGGATAAAATGTAAGTGAAATAAACTATGTACCCTATCTGTGTTATTAATAAACGCGAAGTAAAATTATACCAGACTAAAAGCAAAAAGAAAAAATCAAGAATTAAAAATATTTGGGTATAAAAAATAGATGACGACCGATTCTCAGACCTAACAAATATTAAATCGTACATAAATTCTACCAACTATAGGTAACTAAAATTATGTTTGTTATACCTCCCGAGAAAGACAGAAAGATATAAAGATTCTAATTAGTTATTCATTTTAAACTATTCTTTCAATTTGATTTCTGAACTACGGATTTCAGAGGAAAAACAATATTGTTGTTTTTATGTAATTCCGAACATTTTCATATTTATTCACCTTTTAAACCTTCTCTGGAGTTCCACGAATAATTCAAGACCAAAATTTGCCAAATCGGTCCAGCCGTTCTCGAGTTTTAGCGAGACTAACGAACAGCAATTCATTTTTATATATATAGATTAAAAACTTTTTAAAGGTAAGACCTTTGTCACTACAGAAATACATGACAGGTAGAAGTAATTTTAAACTTGGAGTAACTTTACATTGCGTTTATTAATAAGACAGTAGATATGTGTAAAAGCACATTGAGTACAAAGGGAGTGTGAATTTTGGCATAGTGACACTTTACACAGAGAAAAAGTGTAGAAAGGCACTAATAATATTGTAACATGTTTGATACATTAATTATTTAGTTTAAGTAGGTAATTCATTGATTACATACTTAGTAACAATGTCAAATTAAATGTCAGATCGACAAAATTCAGTGTTAAACGACAAAAGATAATTTTTCTCAGCTATTAATGAAAAAAAAGTCATTACCTCATCATATGTTAAAAACTTATGAAGTTTATTCGAATTATGACCTATGAAAAATCTCTAGTCAAAATAATTAATGTTTTATTCCAAGTTGTGGGATATTTGTTGCATGCTGAAATATGAATATTATATTAAAACACATATCGTAGTATGATATTTCTTTTATGCTACCATATACTTATCATGGGGCTTCGAATTCAAATATATTTATTCAATGCGGTAAACTAATAATTACGGTAACTTGGTGCTAAGTTAAAAATAAAAATTACTTCATTCAGAAGACTATGCCCTTACCTATTTTTATTTTATACCTAACACTAGCACTAAAATATACCATCAACTTCAAAATGTTGCTGAGAAACTTTACTTTTTTTTTAATTACCTATCTTATTATTAAACTACGGTACGGTATTATTAAGTTTATTTTACACTTTTAATTTATCTTATACGGCAATTAATTAAGGATATTTAAAGTCCATACATTTTTTTATGACAATAAGGGACGAGACGAGCAGGTCGTTCAGCTGATGGTAATTGATATGTCCTGCTCATTACAATGCAATGCCGCTCAGGATTCTTGAAAAACACGCGCTACAACTGCTCTCGTCACCTTCATACATAAGATGTTTAATCTCATTTGCCGAGTAATTTCAGCAGTAATGCTAGCATTACTGCTTCACGGCAGAAATAGGCGCCGTTGTTGTAACCATAATCGAACCTGCATACCGTGCACAGGAGCCTCTCACTGGTACATATTATAAACATTTGCATATATCTACCAGTATACTACAAATAGTCCAATAAGTAACTTAAGTAAGTAGTTATTGTGATACAAGTCAATAAAATTATAATTTATAGCATCTCGCTCATTTATAATAAGCTAAAATACGGCTTACCTACTTACCTATGGTTGCTTTCCGGCTCCAGATCACTTCGGTGGTATTATTTTAAATCATTTTAGCGTTTTTTTGGGGTATAGTTTCTTTGTATATTATCGTCATATCACTCATCATTCTGGTATCGATTTGTAGTCTTATTTGACTATTGCAGTTATTGAAAAAACTTAAACGTTTTGAAGTTTTGTTTGAGTAAACTCCTACGGCTTTACAAATAAAGTTGACAAAACTGTAAATACAATGATAATTCTGAAGTTTTCCGAATGTCAAGAAGCCTTGCAAATAAACGCGGGAAACGTTATACGTCCGAATAAACCAATCGTAAGCAAAATGTCTATTTGTAAACATTTTGGATATTCTTGGATTATGCTTAGGTATAACTTAACTTATATTTTATAAAGATACGTTTAAAATCCTAGATTTTATTACGATACGTCACTCGAACGGTTAGCTCAGTTGGCATGGCACTGGCACTGAATGCCAGAGGGCGTGGGTTCGAGTCCCGCATCTTTCATAAAATTTTGTTTTCAAATTTTATTTGTGTATTAATCCTAGAAGTGAGGGTTATCACTTTAAAAACATAACAAATTGTTTACACTTACAAAAGCGACATCACAAGTCAATTTACTGATATGCAAATATTGAGGTTGAGCAGGTTATCAACTGTAAAGTGGATCCTGTCGATGAAGCCACAACCTGAGAGTTGATCAAGGCGTACAAGATTTTATAACGATACGTCACTCGAACGGTTAGCTGAGTTGGCAGAGCACTGGCACGGAACGGAGGTCGTGGGTTCAAGTCCCGCATCGTTCATAAAATATTGTTTTCAAATTTTATTTGTGCAGATATAACTTTATACCAAGTTTATTTGTAAGTCCACTGGAGTTACAGTTCTAGTAGCAGGAGTCAAAGCGATTTACTTATATGATATTGCAATGTTTAAGAACTGCGTATCTATTGTTGGTTAGGTGAAGGTTTCCTGGTAATGATCGCAGTCGTATCAACATTGTTTGGTCTAGATGAGTGCTGCGCTTTTAATATTGACATCCGGTGTTAGGTGTACTTCTGAGAGTATGATAAGACACGGAACAACACACAGGAGCTATATTGGTCTTCGTGCGACTGTCTGCTTTTAAATACTCAACTCGCTTGTTTACCTGTTCTTATCATATTAGTTAACTCATAATGAATGTATTTTTCTTAGATCGTTTAGATGTCTATGCTGTGAAAACGTCGAAAAAATAGACTTTAGAACTATAATAATAACAATCACAACATTGTCACACTTTTAACCAAATTATTTTGTCCCAAAATAGGTATTGCCTGTACTATGGGTACAAGACAACGATATATTTATATATATTTATATTTAAACTTACTTAAACATACATAAATACTTATCCAAAACTCGGTAACAAACATTCATATTCATCATATAAATGTTTTCATCTAGCGGGATTCGAACTCGGGACCTCTAGCTTAATTGGCAGGGTCACTAACCAATGCGCTATAGGGGTCGTCAACTAACCTACATTTTGAGCAATTCACGCACACTAACACAAAGTGTCATACTAAGTCTAAGTTAACTTATATTCCTGGCCTGTTTTTGTAGGTTGTCTAACAACAAGAGACTCTATCTAGACGTATATATTATATAAGGTATTTTTACACACCTTACATTAGCTTCGCCTGTTTGTAGAATAAAGATTTTGTTAATGTGGGAGGGGTAGGAGTGGGAGGCTCCTTTGCTCAGGATGCTGGCTAGATTATGGGTATTACAACGGCTCCTATTTCTGCCGTGAAGCAGTAATGTGTAAATATTACTGTGTTTCGGTCTGAAGGGCGCCGTAGCTAGTGAAATTACTGGGCAAATGAGACTTAACATCTTATGTCTCAAGGTGATCTGGTGGTGAGCGCAGTTGTAGTGCCATTCAGAATTTTTGGGGTTTTTCAAGAATCTTGAGCGGCGCTGCATTATAATGGGCAGGGGTCTTGTCCCTTTTTTTAATAAAAAAATGTGTAATTTAGCCTTAAGGTGCAAATGGTACATTCTGAAGTGTACAAATACTACCGACAGTATCTGAATCATTGAGCAGGGTCCATCCAGCTGCATCAGAAACAGTTACCAGTGCAAACAGTACTGGGAAGGGACTGAGGAACAAAATCAATGCTGTATAAAAAAAACTCTCAAAAGTTACTCTCTCTAAACAGAAACCGCTTAGGAGGATTAGCAGAGTGATCACTTGCTATTGCAGGCCCAACAATCAGCTACACACTATAGGAACAGAGATTGGACCGAGACAGTTGCTATAGAAACATGGCATGTTTGTGTAGGTGACACAATATATCCACTTGGGTCACAGTGTTCGTGAGACCCTTTGTCTTCCTAGCCCAATATGAATATAAAAATTGTTCTTTTCTGTTCAATTCAGTTTCCACAATGAGACTCCTTAATTAGGTGTATTTTTGATGCAGAAGTGGCTAGTCAATCCTTCCAGGTTGGATACCTCCTAGGATGTTCACAGACTTCAGTACAGCCTAATACTTTCGAGGATTTTGTCCGTTAGCCAGGCAGTCCCGAAGATCAGCGCTGTGTCGTATCCCGATTGACGTGGGTTCGAATTCCGCATCGTGAGTGGAGAGCACTTATAAAAAAAAACAAATTGTTAATCTTGGAGATTGTCTGTTATATGGTTTACGAGAAAATGCTTTTATCGTGAGTTTATCTGTGACAACTTTTTCATTAGATTAACCAAGTTGCTATAACTTATTTTTGGATTAACTTATAAACAACCGATCAAGATAAACTCCGTATTAGATTTTATCCAAGTACCCAGGAGATGGGTTATTATGTTATTAGAAAGATTATTTTTGTTCATCTAACCGAGAGTTAACAATCACATAAGCCTATGTTATGTTGGTAATAAATACTTAAATACAAGTAATTTATCGAAATGTCTTGCCTCGCACAGCCACTTTGTGGAACAATTACCGGCTGCGGTTTTCCCGAACAGATACGACTTCAAGAAAAAAGCATACTCCCTTAAAGGCCGGCAACGCATTTTTTGACACACCTGATGTTGCGGATGTCCATGGGTGGTTGCCTCACCTCTCCCCATCCCGTGAGCCTCATGCCCGTTTGCCCCCTCTTATATAAAAAAAAAATTACCGAATTTAGTTTAGTGAATTTAATTTATTAAATATAGAATTAAGAAAAATAATAAGCAACACAAATCAACAAAATTAAAAGTATACACTAATTAATCTCTTTTTATTTATTTAAAAGCGACCCCGACATTTTTTACCTTGGTATTTATTTTGCTTTTAGTAGAGCGTGTTATATCTCCAAACAATGGTATGATAATCTGCCCTTATTTCTTACAAGTGCATCAAAACTTTATTAGTATCGTAGTAATCCTGACCTGTTCCTTTTCAGTACTTCTTGGATCTCATCGTAAAATGTACTTCTCGATAGCCGCCCAGTCCTAAGATTATCATTGAGATTAGCTCTATAATTATTCAGTGCAGTGAAATGCATAAAAACCGTAATGTGCTTGAGGATACACCTGAAGGCTCAGTCTCATTCAATATCAACGTAACTATAACATTAATTGTTCGTTATTTAGGATTTCGCTACTAAGTAACACATCATTTGAAGCATATGTTTTGGTAGATATGTTCTGATACTTTCACTCAGTTGATTTACGGCCGTTCCCAATATACTATCTCAGACAGATATAAATTACTACCTTCTACTTTCAGTAATTAGCTGTCAATAATCTGAAGCTCTCCCAATATACCCGATAAGTCATTCTTATTGCCTTATATTGGGACGCGTGAAATGCAATTTCGTCGTCCCGTTGACATAACAGAGTGCACGGATAAGGTGACTTACCGTCGATAAGTTTATTGGGACAGAAAAGTCAATGATAGTTACGATTTTTATCTCAAGTAAGAGGTAGACTGATTATTGGGAACGGCCGTTAGCGATTAGATAGCGATTACTGACGAGGGTACATATTGGCAGGCATTGAGGCATGAGATGAAGTCGAGGGCCACGATAACACGGAGTAGATGAATCATACTTTCCTTAGAGTAATACGTATGTAAGCTACGAGGAAAATAAAAACAAATTGAATTAATTAACACCAATTACAAAATAATATCCGGACGACCGAGCCTTGCTCGGATTTTTTAGAATGTACAAAACTTGAACAAAAAAAAACAAATAGGACATGTGGATTCAAACGGGGGTCTTCTGCTTTCCGGATCACCCAATGTCCCATCTGAGCTATGATAGTCTTGTATATAGTGGCGAAATTTACCTTTGTATTCTAATGTTATTGTAGCTGTTTCTCATTCAAACATGGATAAAACCATTTTTTTTAAATTGAAACCTAGCTAGATCGATTTATCACCCCCGAAATCCCCTGCATACTTAATTTTATGAAAATCGTTGGAGCCGTTTCCGAGATTCAGATTATATATACAAGAATTGCTCGTTTAAAGATATTTTAAAGATATAAGATATTATATAGTGACATATTCAACGCAGACAGTTATTGAAGGGTGTTGGACAGCCCTTAAAATATTGAAAATTTTAGCTGTAATAAACTTCGTTGTATTCGATCAAATTTTCAACAAAAAAAAATAGTCGAAAATGCGTTAGAAATTTTCATATAACTTTTCCGCGTGCTGAACCAAGCTAGCAATCGATTTTCATACAACTTTTCTGCTCTCATATTTTTTTTCATCAGTAAGGCGTTTTAGGAGGTGAAGTATATCATACTTTTTAACCGACTTCAAAAAAGGAGGAGGTTCTCAATTCGTCGGTATTCACTAAAAATAAAAAATTAACAAAAACCGATTCCAAACATTACAATAATCGTACTAGAATTAGATTGTATAAAAATACGCAATTATTTTCATACTTTTTAATGCATTTTATATCTATTGTTTTGGAATAGTGTTTTGAAGTCGGTTGTTTTTTTGTTAAAATGTTTTTGATGTCAAATATTAGAGAAACTAGTTGACAATAGGCCTCATACTATAATTACAAAACATGTAACGTGACATTATCTCAGTGTCATCTTCCGGACAACAGCAAGTGGGTCACAGTGACCTCGACTGCGTGTCTACGAGTATTATTATTATTTATAGTAAACGAAATATCCCGAATATCAAGCCACATTCAAATGTAGGCAGTGGGAGGTTTGTTTTTACAGGATATTTCCGCCGGCAAGCAGTAGTGTCCACGCATTATCTAGATTCATGCTAGACTCATGTCTTAGGCATAGTTTTTCGAATGTGTGGTAGTTTTTGACTTTCAATAAGTGATCACTAAGCAAGCCAACCGTCCAAAAACGGCATACTCCTTAAACCTTGGTATGTTTGTTCAACTCTCGGGCTGTGACGCCATCATAAGACTTAACAACTTCTTTCTCAAAGTAATGAGCAAAATAATTTATTTATTTTGGGCAAATCTTTGCTAGTAAAAAGTCAACGCATTCATTCCTCTTGCGTATTCAAAGGGTATGAACAAGGTAACTAAAACCTGTAAAATAAATTATTACTTTATTCTTATGTAGAAAATAATTGTATTTCTTATTATTATCCTCGCCTTAATGAAGTTTTCACTCTCTCCACAGCTGAACATCGGACAGGCTGGGACTAGATAATGTTTATTTGATAGCATCAGCAATGACAGTACAATATTGTATATTTTATTAATAAAGCACAAAAAAAGAATGCTGGGAGAGTTTCTTGCGCCGCTTCTAATCTCTCAGAGTGCCATTTTTTTCCGAAGCGGAAGTAGTATTAGAAATGACAGCAAGAAGATTTCTTAAGGGATCAATTTTGAGAAAATAATATCCTTTTATATCTTTTATTGTGTATATAATATATTCTGAAGTACGAACCGTTTTTTCTTTACTAGAACCCCTTAAAATTAGTTGATAATAGTTGCTTAACTGTCATGACGACATCCTTGGGCTTATTAGAATTTTTCATGAGACGACCCAAAGAATTCCTAAATTCTATTTCCTTAGAATCTTACACCTTAGCTACATTTTGTGTTATAATTGTTAAGATACTTAAGTACTCGAGTAATTGTATTTGAGTACGTGTTATTTGCGGACTTCATTGTCCTTAATAATTTGTTATAATACCCGATATCTACCTTGGAAATAAAAAAAAAACATATTTTCGTTAATATATAAAAGCATTTGTGAATAGTCAAAAGCGTCTAAAAGTAAAAAACGACGTATGTAATTAAAAATACGTTAATGAATGCTACAGGGCCGTAGAGACTCGCGATACTTTGTAGGTATTCTTAACTTCTTTATCGTCAATATACTCTTTAATATTATAATAACCTCTTCCCATTAAAACAAATTTTATATATGTCTTGAATGTTTACCTATTTACGTAATATGCTAAATAAAAAAAATATTAATAAAACCGACTTTAAACAGTGTTCTTTTCGTTTTTTATTTATGATTTTTTTAAATTTTTTATGGATTCCGTCTGTCTATTGAGTGTGTGGGGGGTTTAACAGAGGCATGAAAACGGGGGACAAAGACCCACAGAAATGCGGATACAATTATGTGTGCTGCACAATAAGTGGGTATTGCACATCGCTCATTTTGCAAACCTCCTACAGTCCATGAAAAGAGCGGAGGTGATCACCTACCATCTAGTGAACCTGAACGTTCTTTGATGGGCGTGCACATCTCTCACAACCTATACCTTTACAAAAGTCAGTCGTTATCGAATTTATCGTTTATGTTAGTTCACGAAATTCCATTACGATGGAGTCATTAGGGCTCAATTGTTTTCTGTCTGTGTGTATGTTATGTATGTTGTGTGCTCCAGCACCACGGTA
Source organism: Leptidea juvernica (assembly GCA_949711755.1). Classification (NCBI taxonomy): domain Eukaryota; kingdom Metazoa; phylum Arthropoda; class Insecta; order Lepidoptera; family Pieridae; genus Leptidea; species Leptidea juvernica. Next base: position 2,063,741 of record CATIXQ010000031.1, read on the forward strand.
GGTACAGCTACAATTACAGCGCCCACAACACATTCGCCCTCGCCTCCTCTCCCGACCGCACGCTGATTGAGCTCTTGTTACAACCATTTATAATTTACCCTCTACTCCTCTTTGGGAGTTATTGTATCACTTAATGTCGTGATTGGCATATCACAAATATTTCATTATAGTAGCTATTAACAGTGCGTGTGGCTAACTTATATTGTTGGTATTTATTTGCAGTAATGTGTAAGCATTATTGTGTTTCGGTCTGAAGGGCGCCGTAGCTAGTGAAATTACTAGGCAAATGAGATTTAATATCTTATATCTCAAGATGACGAGCGCAATTTTAGTGCCACTCACAGTTTTTGGGTTTTTCAAGAATCCTGGGCGTAATATCAGATTATCATCAGCTGAACGTCCTGCTCGCCTCGTTCTTATTATCATAAAAATAATTACATAAAAGAGTAAACGGTCAATCGGCTTACCTGATCTTCTATGGACAACTACATTACCGTATGTGTTGCCACTCTAAAAGGTGAAGAAGTAGAGGAAGTGTATGTTCTTCAATGGACCCAAGTCGTATCGTATTGGAAAGACTTCAGCCTGTTAGGTACCAGAGTTTATCAGACAAAGCCGTTCATGCTAGGAAAGAATTTCCATGTTAATAGCGCGGTTGATAACGCCAGACATGGTGTGTTATTTCCAACTTTGAATAGAAAAACTAATCAAATATATCTTAGCCTATTTTAAATACAATAAGAAAAAAAGAAAATTTTGGTTACAAATTTAATTTAATTAATACCAGAAGTAAGAGATATCACTTTAAAATTAACAAATTATATACAAAAGGAACTTAGTCTTAGTCCTAGTCTTAGTCCGAGGTACGGTTGTAAGATTACGTTAGTCTTGAAAAAACGAACATTTGTCAAAACAAACAAGAATGCAGACGGAATAATTTCTGAACCCACGGACACTAAACCCAGAAACAGTTAGACTGATTTGAATGTGATTTTCGTTGGTGTATATAGTTTTTCGATACGGCTTATCCTTCATGCATAGAGCATACTCCCTAGTTAAAAGCAAAGCATTTCTTAACCCCTGATTTTGCGTATATCCACGGGCGGTTGCTTCACCACGTTTCTTGCCTGTTCGCCCCCTCTTACGAAAATGTAAGGCGAGTGTAGTTTGTAAAATATTACTTTTTATGCGATAGGTATATTATTATTTTATGTTAAAAATGAATTAGAGTTTCAAACATAATATCTAAGTCAATTTGTTAGGTAGCAACCCAGAATGGCTATTTATTATTTCTGGCGTGAAGCAGTGTAAACATTATTGTGTTTCGGTCTGAAGGGCACCGTAGCTAATCAAATTCCTGGGCAAATGAGACTTAACGTCTTATGTCTCAAGGTTACCAACACAATTTTCAAGAATCCTGAGCGCCTCTGCATTGAAATGGGTAGGGCGTATCAATTACCATCAGCTGAACGTCCTGCTCGTCCAGTCCCTTATTTTCATAAAAAAAAACCACTAAGCCAAGTTTATTGGCCCTTTATTCTGGTTTTTTCTGCTGACGAGGTATTGGATAAGACGTGTACATACTCATTCGTGACAATATTATTAAATTATTATCTAAAGATACGTTGTTTTCGTTTACGATATAAAGTAATTTGTACATTAAACATAAATATATGAGAAGTATTCTTGTAAATTTTGCAATGTTCTACATAAAACAATAAATAATGAAAAGTAACATCAGCAAAATATTGCTTATGTTAAAGTTAAACACGGTTGCAAAATAACGGCACATGTAGGTAAATGTGTCCACAGGTCAACAACCCCAAACAATGTTCATAATATAACACTAAGAACCTGTCCTGGATTTGCCCGCGGAGGTTTTAATATAAAAATTTTTAACAAAAAAACAACCGACTTTAAAAACACTATTCCAAAACAATAGATATAATATCCACTATTAAGTATAAAAATAATTGCGTATTTTTATACAATCTTATTAATAAATCTAATTCTAGTTACGATTATTGTTATTTTAGGAATCGGCGTCCTTCCGCCGCGACCCGCTCTCGCCTCTCGCCTCCTCACGACTCAAGCACATCTCACCTATAACTATGTATGTAACCTATCTTGGATGATTACAATGTGACCACACGGGAAGCACCAGCTTTCAAATAAAAAGAAGAATTACCAAAATCGGTTCACACAGTCGAAAGTTTTGAGGTAACAAACATAAAAAAAATGTATAAAGAAAAGCCGACGAATTGAGAACCTCCTCCCTTTTTGAAGTCGGCTAAAAACAGGCCAAGTACAGTTTGGGCCTGAGCATATTATACGTACGAGCATATTGTTCCCGTTCCCGTAACGCTGAAGACCGTGGCAGGTGGAGGCGCATTGAGAGGGCTGCATTATCCACCTTAAATACGTCTTGTGCGTACCTACAGTCTTCATGCAACCAAGTTCACTCTGTCAAGAGTGAACGACTAAGGAGAATATTATACGGTTCCGTACTAACTTGTTATGAGTACAAACTCAATAGGAAATTCTTAGTTTCACACAGTTAGTCCAATATTACTTTCATGTAATTTGTATCTAGCAATTATTTTCCATCATTAAAATCTGCTGCTGAAGTAGTCTGGCTGGTCTCAGTTGAACCCATATAGAAATCGGGTTGGGTGGAGTAGTCAACAGTAATGGTTGTAATGTGCAATAATCTGAATATATATTTTTAAAATTATTATAATTGTTTTTTTTTAATTGTGCATCAGTGAAGCGTGTCTACCAGTGGGAGGCTCCCTTGTACAGGATGCCGGCTAGATTATGGGTACCACAACGGCGCCTATTTCTGCCGTGAAGCAATAATGTGGAAACATTATTGAGTTTCGATATGAAGGGCGCCGTAGCTAGTGAAATTACTGGGCAAACGAGACTGCAACTGTAACATCTTATGCCTCAAGGAGACGAGCGAAATTGTAGAGCCACTCAGAATTTTTGGGTTTTTCAAGAATCCTATCTGATGAACATCCTGCTCGTCTCGTCCCTTATTTACTTAAAAAAGACTTGCTTTTAATTCAATTTAATAACTACGCAAAGTTTTCAAAGTCATATTCAAAGTATATATTTTAATGATGACGGGTTATATTAATGATTAAGAGTCATCTTTGTGATGTTTTTCTATCGAGTAAATTCTACGACATAATGCCTCATCATCACTGAATCGCTAGATCATATACTAAATTTAAACATATATTAATTTCAACGTGACTGATATAGAATTGTTGATACAGTTCAAATTCTTGCTAAACAATTTGAGGTAGTGTTGCGCCTTTAATTAAAGGCTGTCTCGCAAAAGGATCATAAATATGTATATAAAAGAGATTGTATGTGTTTGTATATTCACCTACAACTCGTGAACTGAGAAGCCCAATTGGAAAGAAACTTTGGACACAATATTATATAAAGGACGACGTGACCACTTCGACGAGCAAAGTTACGTTCATGCCGGATAGATGGCGCTGGTGGCAGTGGATTAAATCTTTTGATACATAGGTTGAATTGATTTTCCACTGCTGGCAATATTAATTGATCGCCGTAATATTGTCTTGTTCTGAATTACCGTTCACAAACAAATAAAGAAATAATACGCGCTAGCCTAAACGATTTAGATTTTTTCCCTCCGGAATGTATTAACATAGATACGTTGAGTAGGCCCCTGAGATCCTCGATCAATTAACTGTGTAATGATATCCAGGAAGTCGTCTGAACATTCAGTTTCTTGCTCCGCTTTTTCCTTCTCAAAGCTGTACTCTATTTCCTGCTTAAACAGTTTAATCGTATTCTTTTCCAATCCAATCAAGTTCAATCATTATTATTGCTGTTCAAGCAAATGTGAGAATTTTTCTCTTTATTCAGGGGTCCTTGCTGTACAGAAGTTGTTACATGGTATTTACAATTTATTCTGTTAAAAGGCATAAAGGCATTTATTTTTTCAAAAAGTGTTTCCTTTAGAATTCTTCTTGATGTCTATTCTAATATACTAGATACTACTACCGCTTCGGAAACAAATGGCGCTCTGAGAGAGAAGAAGCGGCGCAAGAAACTCTCCCAGCATTCTTTTTTTGCGCTCTTTTCAATAAAAATATACAATATTGTACAGTCATTTCTATCGCTATAAAATAAACACAATCTAGTCCCAGGCTGTCCGATCATTTAGATATTCAGCTGTGGACTAATAGGATTTACGACAGAGCCATTTCTTTTTATAAAACATTTAAATTTATTTATAGATAATGTCTGAACAGTGGCTGGGACTTTATTATAGAAGTGTATACATTTACCCTTAAAGCTATTATGTATCTTATGAAGCTTACTAGAATTAGTTACAAGCAATCCCTTACTTCTAGTGTTATAATAATGAAAATCACTATTAAGAGCAAAAAGGTGACGATTTTTGTAAACGTATATAAAATTTTCATAAATGTTCTGACAATGAACAGTCATATTATTTATTTCTTTAAATTTTTCTTAGCGAGACTGTCTATAACCAAGCTGATATATAGCACGAACAGCTCTCTTTTGCAGAGCAAACACTTTATCAATGTCAGCAGCATGACCCCAAAGTAAAATACCGTACGTCATGATGCTGTGAAAATAACTGAAGTACTATTGAAGGTGAATCTAGCGGTCGCAACATTCTAGCGGTTTACACTGTAGATAAACTAAATTATATAATTTATGTTATTCTATCGTCGTTAAAAGGCTACAGATGTTTGGAAAGAGTACACACTACCAAATCTGTACAATAAACTTACTGACAACTATAAAAGCAGTACTTTTAATAAATTCAAAAGGAGAACTTATGAGTTATATATTAAAACAATCTAGATATTATAATATTTCTCAATTCCTTAGTGTTAATCTTATTTAACTTATCTTAAATTAAAGACTACCTCGGTTAAGGGTATTTTAAGTTATTGACAATAATTGCTTTTGGATTTTTAGTATGTTGACATTACTTTTATTTTATGCTTTGTTTATAAAGTCTAAGTATAACTTGACATTTTAATCTATACTTCCTCATTTTATTTTATTTATTTTAATGTATTATATTCAAATACCAGTTACACTGGTAAAATGTATATAAGGCCCATCAGACATTTTTTTTATGGAATAGGAGGACAAACGAGTGAACGGGTCACCTTTCGGTGAAACGGTGCCTTTAAGGAAGGTGTACGCGCTTTTTTTGAAGGTACCCATGTCCTATCGTTCCGGAAACACCGCACAACGTGTATAATTCATAGCAAAAAGTTTATAATCAAATATTATGTGTTATTTTTAAATAAGTAACAAAAAAGCTAATAAAAAAATAGGGAATAAATTCCTAATAATCTTCCTTGAGAAGTCCATACTGAGTATTATAAATATATTCGTATATAAGCTACTTCTTATATTTGATAGTGGCGGTACGAGCTTATTCTTCTAATTTTGTATTTTAAGTTAATGATGACTTAATGCTTTCCAATCAGCTCATTAATTTATGTGGCTATTTTTTTAGACATTAGAATAGTATTTTTTTTATGACAGTAAGGTACGAGACGAGCAGGACGTTCAGCTGATGGTTATTGATACGCCCTACCCATTACAATGCAGTGCCGCTCAGGATTCTAGAAAAATCCAAAAATTCTGAGCGGCGCTACTATTGCGCTCGCCACCTTAAGACATAAAATGTTAAGTCTTATTTGCCCACTAATTTCACTAGGCACCCTTCTTGTTTACACATTACTGCTTCACGCCAGAAATAGGCGCCGTTGTGGTACCCATAATCTAGCCGGCTTCCTGTGCAAAGGAGCCTCCCACTGGGTTTGTATTATACAACTTTAACAATTTGTATTATAAAACTCTAGATCTATAAAAGAAACACAATCCTGCCATACATTGTTCTGTACTATACATGCATACTATTGAACTGTTATATAAATAAATAAAATAAAATAAATAAATTCTTTATTTTGCTAGAACACATGTAACAATGGGTGTAAATAGTTTTAATGTATAAATGTTATCGGACATTTCTGGCATGCAAAATTATTATTAACAAAATTCTAGTTATTATTATAATTGATTAACAAACTCTATATTTTAAGCACTTAGGTTAATTTAAATTATAATTATTATTTTTAAATGTCATTATTTAAAGACTAGAATTAATATATATTTTAAAGTCAATTTAATTTAACCTAATGTGTCAACATTTCATTTATGGAATAAAAACATTTATCTATAAGCCATGTAAAAAGATCCTTTTTAAATCGTTGGACGGGTAATACGCGTAAGCTTGGAGGGAGTTTATTAAATATTTTTATACACATGACATAGCTACATTTTCCGTAGGATGCATTATGATATTTGTGTGCAATCACCAGTCTGTCACCGTTTCTTGTATTTCTCGGATAAATATCTCTTGCTTTTGTAAATAAATGGTCATGTTGTTTGACAAAGATACATATTTCGTATGTATACATACAGGGAAATGGAAGAATACGTAATTCTTTAAACAGTGGTTCACACGAATCTAAGTAAAAAGCTCCTGTCATAGCTCTTTTGGGCTATGAAAGCTCTATTAGCCTCGCTAGAGTTTCCCCACACGATGAGTCCATATCGAAGTACTGATGCGACATAACCATGATAAGCTGCCAGGACTGTACTTGGTAAAGCCGTTTTACGCAATCTATATAACACATAAACATATCTATCAATTTTTTGGCATAACATGTCTACATGCTCTTTCCATTTTAGATTTTTATCTAGAAGTACTCCTAAAAATTTGACATGCATAGCTTTTTCTATTTGGGTATTTGTATAATTTATCTTAAGGCTATAGTTATTAGAGCGGTTACTTAAACTAAATTGCATACTCATGTATCATGGTTTTTTTAATATTAACTTGAAGATTATTATCCTCTAGCCAATTTGCCACTGTATTAATTTCATTATTAATTTCACTTTCATAAATATCAACCTCATTTTTATTATTACATGTCATAATTATTGATATGTCATCGGCGAATAAATAACAGTCATTTTTTGTCACACTAGGCAGGTCATTAACATAAATTAAAAATAATAATGGTCCAAGGACGCTTCCTTGCGGAACACCAAATCTATTTAGTTTAAAGTTTGATTGTTGGGCAATTATGGTACCCTTTTCGTCGATAGAATTGATCTCCACACATTGCTTACGGTCTTTTAAGTAGGACTCCATCCAGTTAAGAGCTGGTCCTCTAACGCCATTTTGCTCCAACTTATCCAACAAGATGGTGTGTGATACGAAGTCAAAAGCCTTGCTCATATCAAAAAATATTACACACGTTGGTTTTTTTTGAATCTATATTTTCTGCTATTTTGTTAACCAGTTTAAATGCAGCTTATGTTGTCGACTTGTTTTTTTTTGAAAGCCAAATTGTTGCTTGTTTATTACATTATTTTTTTAAAATACACAAACGTCAATTACTAAATGCCTTACACGAGTAAGTAAAAAAATATGTAAATTAATAAGTAAAAACATAGTTATAGTGAGAGGAACATCCAGCCACCACAAACAGCACCCGTTCACGAGCATGACGCATGGACAAGCCATCGCCTCCCTCAACCATATTTTAAGGAAGGGAACGACTCGCCACACGTCGCCGCCACAAGTAGTGGCATTAAGCGAACATGAGGATGCCTGTCACGAGAACTCTACCAAAATACAAAAGATGTTCAATCAGCGTAAAGGTCAACGCTTGTAACCAAAAGCTCGACTCATGTTGTGTCACGGCTAAAATACGATCACGCTCTGTTCTGCCAGTAGATGTGATCAAAGACTGACTTACAAAGAAGTGTGTCCCATGCTTTTTGACACTATAAATCCTCTGGAAAGTGTTGAATACTTGCAATATTTAGCCAATCATTTATAGCTTCGTTCAAAAACGCAATCTCCTAGTTACATGGTGTATCTTACTTACATTTAATTCTATTAAATATTTATTATTTTATATTAATCTTTTTTAAGACCACGAAAGGGGTTCAGGAGTGTTGGGAGACAGCCAGCAAGATGGACGGACGATTTGATGCGATCGGCTGGAAAGGACTGGATGCGGAAAAGTCAGGACCCCACAAAATTTTACCTTTACTCAGCATTGGGTAGATCAAGGTTGAAGAAAAAGAAGAAGATTCTTAATAAATATCTATCGGGGTGAATAGGATAACGGTAGTTTTAACAAAAATTTATATAAGTTGTACTAATTAATTAAGTTACACAATTTTAATTAAAACAAGTATTTTATTTAATAGGATCAATGTGATTTTTTATGAGTATGTTAAGGATTAACGTTTACTACGTCCATTATAGTAAACGTAACATAATTAAAATAATTGCATTGACTTAACTGTAAGCGAGTGGGTTACGCTGCAAGGACGGCGGATAATCCGCCGACTCAGTCGAACTCGGTTTTTATACGACTTTATACTCTATCATCGGGTAATGACTCTTTAACCTACACGACTAATACAGCTTACAACTACGCCCTACTACATCACGTAGTATTTATTAATGCTAAGGTTACTATGGAGTAGTAATTCATGGAGTGAAACGAAAGCTCGTTTCAGCTTTTAAAAGCACACTGACCGTATTTTCAGACATGATATAGTTAATCGATAAATCTTTCTCTCGTCTAATGTAAAGTTATCTCTATCAGCCTAACGAAACTCTCTAAGAAAAAAGCGATTCACTCGATTGTATAAAACGTGCAGTCATTGATACATTAACAGATGACGGCTATAATCTTGTTAAAAAACGGAGATCGAAATCCACTACGTTTTAAGCAACAGTTCGCTTTCAAACTTAGCCGGATTATACTTCGTCGCCAATCGAAAACTGTAATTACTACTATTTCAAACTTATGTAAAATCACTGCACGTTTCATACGAAACTAAATTTCAATTTTTACTCAGGCAGCCCCAGCTCTTAGTAGTATTAACTTCCTCCAAAGAGGATGCAGGAGTGCAGACGAAGATTTGTCGAGGCACGTGTAAAAAATTCGTAATACAATTCCAGACTAAAAAAGTTTTTATTATATTTTAACAACTAGTCTTATGCCTAGTATGTGAAAATAGTTTTAATGATATTTTATTTTTGAATCAGTTGCTCTTTAGAGAACTCTATCCTAAACTTCTTTATCTCACTCTCTATGTCATAATTATTATCTGATATTTTATGGGAGACAGTTAGAAAGATGACATTTATTTTTTTTCTAAATCCATATACAAACATTATTTTGTAATTCTAATTTTATTTCTACATTGGTATTATTTTTAACATACTTTATGGAGTTAAATGGTGGGCAATGCAAGTTATGTTATGTCCTTAGACACATGTTTCTGATAATCTTGCAGTTATACATTTATTCAAACAAAACAAATCTTATAACTACATTTACTATACTATGACTACATAAAATTAAAACTATCATTACGTGGAAGCGTACCAAGAATCCTGGCAGCATTTCCGCGTTGGATAGCTAGGCTGATCCGTTGACCGAGATAGCTGCCAGCGCTTGGGTTTCCAGTAGCCTTATTGAGGCGCGAAGATAGTATTTTGAACATTCTCCGCGCCTCAGGGATCTTCTTGCAGTTGTATTTAATTATTATCTGATTAGGAATCAACCCGTAATCACTTACCAATATTAATACTTCGAAAGCTATATATGAGGTGTCAGTTTGTGATTCACAAAAAATGTTGAATATCTATAAAATATTAAAACAAATCATTGTATTCAATGATTTGTTTTAGTCGATGCATAGAAAATCTAACTTTGATTTATTAAAATCTTTGTGGTGTTTTAATTGTCGGAGGGCGACGTGTAATTTAAACGAATGTCGTTGGAATGATAATTGTTGAAGAATTGAGCGTGTTTAGAGAGTTGATAAGGGTCGGTGTCAAGCCGGGTCGTCATTTGGCGATGGGCGGAGGAAGTGACGCGCGACACTAGCGCCTCGTTACGGACGTATTATTGTCATTTGTCAAATAGGGTGCAACTTGTTTATTGTAACATTATTTATTGCAAGTGAGATATCGTTCATTAACAGATACATTTACATTTTGCATCAAGCCGGGTGACATATCAAAATGGGTGATCATTTTTGATATGTCAGATGTATTTAACAATATATATTTTAAAACAAGTTGACGCTTGTGACTTTGCTTGTGTATATTTAAATTTCCTGTGTCTTACATTAAATTTGTAACGGAAATTTATGAACGATGTGGGACTCGAAATCGCGACCTCTCGGGTTTGAGTTGTGGCTGAGGAGCCACAACTTTAGAGTTTTTTTTATGGAAATAAGGGACGTGACGAGCCTAATAATAATAAGGACGTTCAACTGATGGTAATTGATACGCCCTGCCGATGACAATACAGTGCCGCTCAGGATTCTTGAAAAGCCCATAATTTCTGAGCTACACTACAATTGCGTTCGTCACCTTGAGACATAAGATGTTAACTCTTATTTCCCCAGTAACTTCACTAGCCGAAACACAATAATTCTTACACATTACTGCTTCACGGCAGAAATAGGCGCCGTTGTGGTACCCATAATCTAGCAGGCATACTGTGCAACGGAGCCTTCCACTGGTAAGTTGGCTCAGTTGCAGGAGCGCTCGGACGGAACCCGAGAGGTCGTGAGTTCGAGTCCCGCATCGTTCACAAATTAAATTTAATACCACTTAATAAATAACATATTGTAAATGTAAATATCTTTTGTTTATGTTTTTATTTCTATTTACTCGTTACTCTTTACAGATTTTTTTACTAACTCAAGTAAACTAAACGTTGAGTATTTTGTTGCAGGTTCTAACTGGAGAAGACTCACGCGAGAAAGGAAACAATGGAAAAGTTTAGAGGAGGTCACGAGCCTCTGCTCGCCGAAATTAGTGATATTTTCTAAATTGGATTTGAAAATTATTATTTTATGTATATAGTTTATTTATTTATTTATTAAGGCTTACCAACTAGATACATAATTTAACTTATATGAATAAGATAAACATTAATAAGAGTTACTATTTACTAATGCTAAAAACAAATTTAAAAAAAAAAGTAATGAATTTACTACTAATTACTTACGTACTAATATATATTTAAGCTTTTTAATGACAAGGACACCTGTTTTTTATAAAATTAGTTTAGGAATAAATGGGCTTTTTATTATTATTATTTTTTTGTTGCATCACTTTGCATAAATTGTATAAATGTTTTGTGAACTGCTGATGCTGATAATACTTATATAAGAGTAGCAGCAAGTTTCTTTCCACTTCTATAGATTACAAGTTTTTGTGTATATTTTACCATTTATCTATACTAATACTAATAATATTATAAAGCTGCAGTGTTTGTTTGTTTGTTTGTTTGAACGCGCTAATCTCTGGTACTACTGGTCCGATTTGAATGATTCTTTCAGTGTTGGGTAGTCCATTTATCGAGGAAGGCTATAGGCTATGTTTTTTTTCAAAATTAGGGATCCGTAATAAAATTACTATTTTGTAACACAAGGTGTAAAATCGAAAACCTATTTTTGCGTGCGCTGCAAAAACTATTGACAATAGAACAAAATGATGTACAGGCTATAATATAGACAATATTTTATTACTTATAAAACTATCGCGTGAATTATACTTTATATGGCAAAACAACGTTTGCCGGGTCAGCTAGTCTTTACATAATGTATTAGAATATTACAACTTATTTGTTTCATAATATGTATAGTGGGTAATATTGCCTTAAAACTTATTATTATTACATCTCACTAAAGCTCAATTTTCCCGAAATGGTGGTAAATGTAAGAAGAAGTGTCTATCACAATTCATTTTCTTTGACCTATGAGAAATGAATAATATTTGCTTATACCTGCCGTATCTACATTGTAGTTCCTTAATTACTTATTACATCAAAACAATCTAGTTATAGGTTAGTTCATGTGCACCAGTCCTTAGATTTTTAATTTCCAATCAATGTGGTAATTTATGCATAACTATGGGTCCGTTAATGACAATCTGCCTCTTTAATATAAGGCTGTCAAGCTACTGGCCAGTTCATGATCACCCATAAAATCCAAATTGATATCTTAAGAGATATAGAAACGGATAATGTCTTTTTTAATGTAAATAAGGGACGAAACGAGCAGGTCGTTCAGCTGATGGTAATTGATACTTGCCCATTACAATGCAGTGCCGCTCAGGATTCTTGAAAAACGCCAAATTTTCCGAGCGGCACTACAACTGCGCTCGTCACCTTGAGATATAAGATGTTAAGTCTCATTTGCCCAGTAATTTCACTAGCCATGGCGCCCTTCAGACCGAAACACAGTAATGCTTACTCATTACTGCTTCACGGCAGAAATAGGCGCCGTTGTGGTACCCATAATCTAGCCGGCGTCCTGTGCAAAGGAGCCTCCCACTGGTTAAATTTAAAAATTAAATAATACAAGTCTATTTTGCTCAAGACCGCCAGTCTCTAAATGGAATTCTAGTTATAATGTAGATTTGTTTAGTTTAAATATTGAAATCGTCGACCAGTGCCGGGAGAAACTTGTGTCTTCTATCGAGTCCTCTCTTGAGAAGGTCGCGGAATGGGGAAAATTGAACCTTGTCCAATTCAACCCCCAGAAGACTCAAGTTTGCGCGTTTACCACTAAAAAAACCCCATTTGTCGTATCACCGCTCTTCGACAGCACTTCCCTCAAAGCCTCGCCTAGTATCGGAATACTGGGTCTCGAAATCTCGAGTGATTGCCAATTTCGTGGTCATCTGGAAGGCAAAGCCAAATTGGCTTCAAAGAAACTGGGCGTCATTAATAGAGCACGGCAATACTTCAAGCCGGCCCACATTCTAGCGCTCTACAAAGCGCAGGTCCGGCCACACATGGAGTATTGCTGTCATCTCTGGTCTGGCGCACCCCAGTATCAGCTCGATCCATTTGACCGCGTGCAACGCAGAGCAGCTCGAATTGTCGGGGACCCAGTGCTCTGTGAACGGCTGGATCACTTGGCGTTGCGTAGAGACGTCGCTTTATTGTGTGTCTTCTACCGCATTTATCACGGGGAGTGTTCCGAAGAGCTGTTTAACCTGATTCCTGCCGCCGAATTCCACCTTCGCACGACACGCCACAAGTTAGGATATCATCCTTACCATCTGGATGTGTGGCGGTCCTCCACAGTGCGGTTTTCAAGGAGCTTTCTTCCACTTACTACAAAGCTGTGGAATGAGCTTCCTTGTGCGGTGTTTCAGGGACGATACGACATGGGTACCTTCAAAAAAAGCGCGTACACCTTCCGTAAAGGCCGGCAACGCTCCTGTAATTCCTCTGGTGTTGCAAGAGATTGTGGGCGGCGGTGATCACTTAACAACGCTCGTTTGACCACCTAATCCAAAAAAAAAATATTAAATCTACATTTGAATAATCTATACATATGAATAAAATTGAAGAGTCTTTTGTAATATTGAAATAACTGTTTTTTATTACATCTATATAAATATATATACAGTAATACGTAATACACCTAAATGACATGTTTTATTAATTTTTGTCTTTCTATTTGTTCCGGCCAATCTCTGAAATAGCTGGATCGATTTTGACGGGATATTTATTGGCAGGTAGCTGTCATAAGGACTAACTTATGTTACGTATATTTAAAAAAAATCTTTCATTTTACAAAAATAAAGTTGATGTTGCAATGTCCAAGAAACGGTCTAACTCTAAAAATAATTTATATTATCGTATCAGCAAGTATAATAAGAAATATTAAGGAGAAATTGCATAATTTAGTAATGAAAAGGTTACTCGGATAAGCCGTAACAAGAAAACACTAGGCTAACAGAAATAATAAAGAAGAAAAATCAAATAAGCCCAATACATTACCAAATTATGTCGGCACTACGCAATAAATACAAAATACGTCTGTAACTATTGAATACAAAGCGGGGACAATATTTAGTGTGCTACTCCCCTGGTCCTGCCGAACGGAAACTTATAGCTTTGTTGAGGCGCCCGTCGGATAAAATACTGTTGGTGGACTCATAAATCAGAGAGAAGCAGGCTGTGCCATCTCGTCTCCGGCCGGTACGAAGGCTACGTTTTAATAAAGGGACTCCTTCGATGGAATGGACGCTGCCAGGTTTTCCTTTATCTAATATATCATCTGCGTAGAAGTTGTTTAATAGAATAAAAAGTAAAATTTACAATTATTGGGTTAGAAAATTTATTGAAGTATTTACTTTGCGGAAATCCAATATTTTTTTTAATTAAAATTACATAGTATAGGTAACAAAATTATTGCACATACATAAACTCATTTGAGTTTTACCTTGTACAATAAGGTCGTCGTTAGACATATAATATTATTTAAATTTTAAAGTTTAATACTTAATTAACTACTTAAATTAAATTACTTATTTTTAAAGAAAAATGAAAACTTAACAAAACTTAAAGCATTTGGATTATTTCGTTATGTTATACTTTAAGTCGATGTTAGCCATTATGATTTGTGATTTCATAGCAAAATATGTAAGCAATTAGTCTAATTAACAAGTTCCAAAGTGCGATAGTTCATTCGATTCGGAATGAAGTTTAGAAAAATTTAGATATATTATATTTATGATTGCAACTATTATGAACAAATAAAGATGAAAAAAATAGCATTAAATTTTCGTTATTAACTAAAACGTTTAATATTTAAGGAATTTAAGAAGTGATCCTGAAAGAGGAGGAAATAGAATAGAGTTCCGGGAGTCGAAACTTAATTAACACGTTTTTAAACTTGTTGAATAGTCTAAATTATATTAAAAGGTACTTATAATATCTAATCACGTAATAAAAGATAAGTAGTGGCGACCTGCGACTTTGTCTGCACACTTTTAGTGTATGTAAATTGACGACCTGTATAGCCGAGTGGTTAGCGAGCCTACCTACTAAGCTATAGAGGTCCCGGGTTCGAATCCCGGAAGGTGCAAGCATTTATATGATGAATATGGATGTTTGTTTCCGAGTCATGGACGTTTAAATGTATTTATGTATGTTTAAGTAAGTATATTGTATTAAATATATCATTGTCTTGTAACACAGGCTATATATGCATAACTTGGGGCCACATAATTTGTGTAAAAAGTGTGTCAATATTATTATTATTATCATTATTATAATGAAAATGTTTAAGTATAATTTTTTTGTTCTGAACTTTAATTAAGTTACTTATCTTAAATCAGCCTTAGTTACGCATTGAACCATGATGCTATCTGGCAATGAAAGTGACGTCAAAATCATTTCATTCATTGAGGAAAAAATTTTCGTATTTATATGCGTACTAGATTTTAACCGCCTTTTAAAGTTACTTTGGGCAGATTTTTTTTATTTTTTGGGATTCTTCTACGATATAACGGATATCCCATGTCACTGTGGACAGTCTCTTTAATTGTATTTCCCTGCAAACTTTAATCTCCTATTTCATCCCCATGTTTCAAAGTTTCAAAAATGCTCGAACAAATATTTATAAATTACTTCTTATGAAATGCCTAAATACAAAGTTTTATAGTGTCTTCTTCTATAATGACGAACTTCCATACAAACTTCCATCCCCTATTTCAACCCCTCAATTTATTTTTTCGTAATAAAAAGTAGCCTATGTCCTTTTCCAAGCTCAAGTCTATCTCTGTGTTTCATCAAAATCGGTTCAGTGGTTTATGCGTGAAAGCGTAACAAACTTACATTCACATTTATAATATAAGTAGGGATGCATTCAGAAAAATCTATTATTTAACAAGCAGCTTTTTTACTTATATTTAATTAATATTTATGTAAAAACAAAATATTGAATTAGGCGTTACTTTGCGGAAATCAAGGCATTTATAAAATATCGTTTTTTTGCATAGAAGGACAAACGAGTTCTAAGTAAGACTAAGTAAGCTGGAATATGAAGCGTATGCGCGTTTCTTCAACGCGCATACGCTTCATGTAAAATTCTCCATAAGTTAAGGATTGGACTCCGCTGCGCTCCAACTATATAGAACAATAGCTTTTTTATTACGGCACTATTGAGGTCTGTGTGCGTGGCATCTTAACATTCAATGGCATCTTTCAAATTTTGTAACATACGCTTCGTGGTTTTTTTCATTGAAATTAATAAAATACAAAATACTTACTGACGATATGTGATCCCTTCTTCACCATCAATTTCAATAACCTATCGACATAAAGCATTGGACTATTGCTATATTGGACATAGCTATGGATAAATAAGATCTCGTCATATACGGCCGTTTTCAATAACGTATCTCTAGTTACGGATACATTGCTGTCACTGTTTAATGACAAGTTCTTATCTATCCATAGTTATGTCCAATATAGCTATAGCGAAATCCTTTAAGTCGATAGGTTATTGAATTGTAAGTAAGCGTAAAAGGATAGATTTCTCTACCTCTAGTAAGTTAAATATAAAAAAGGATAGATAGGTTAAAGAAAACGGCCGTTAGTCATCTCCGATGAGCTTGGTTATTTGACGTTACAGAGAGAGGTGATGTCTCTGCATCTACTACCGCATATGTCACGGGGGGTGTTCACAGGAATCGTTCAGAGTCATACCAGCATCCGACCGAATTTCGCATTAGTAAGTAATAATAATAATTAATTAATAGGAAAACGTACAGTCTACCCACAACACGCACAAATTATGTTCAACCCTCTAGTTTATATCACATTTGTTCTCTGTATAATGAAGTCTGTCAGAAGGTAGACATATTCGATTCGTCAGTAGTTTCAGAAGACTGCTAGAAAAAGCGGATTATTGGCTTGGGGACTGTGGGGTTGAATTGTGTTCATCTATAGCTTAAGTTATTGTTTTTAATCTTATATAAAATCTAGAACACTTTTATAAGCATGCTGTGATCACTTCCAGTAGGAGGCCTCCCCCCCTACATGTTAGTGTATTTTTCTGTTTTATACAATATTTAGAGTGCATTCCGTTTAGTGAACCTAATAAAAAAAATATTTATGCAATAATCGCGGCGATTTCACATTAGTTGAACAGGGTACTATATATTCGTAGCGATCAGTTTATGGGCAGTTTTATGATCGCCACCAATATATGGCGAAGTGACCGCGAGGGTGTCCGAACTACGCAGCAGCTGTTTTTTACTGTCTTGTCTATGCCCCACTTGAATAACGAAACTAAAAAGGTAGACCACTGAGAAAACTATTTGTTTTTATCCTACCAACCAACTTGACTAGTTTACTTAAATGTCAAAAAAGAATAGCGGGAGTCTCGGACTTACTTGCCCCACTTGAAAGGGAATCTTTTTGGCGAGTTGTGGTGCCCCTTCCACAGAAGCCACTAGAAAGAAGAAGGGAATCTTCTTAAAAAAATAGTATCCATCTAGTCTTTATATAACTTTTACTATTGCGTACATTTTTATTGAACATTTCAAGACAAGTATATAAAATTCAGTACGGATATTGAGTAGTGAGCGAAATTTTATCAGCGAGACCTTATTTTTCCTGAAAATTCAATGAAACCTCTTATAAGAGCCGTCGCAGTACACTTGGTTTTGTGTCAACTACTGACGCAACGTAAGCCGTTAAAGTTCTCAAGTTTTCGATCTTCTTTTTCGAATATTAACATAGCTTTGGTTATATTATATGATATTTATGATTTATCTGAAACAAGAATTATTTTAATAAATTATTATTTTCTATTCATTTCTTCACTATTTACAAAGGATGCATATATTTGAATTAAAAATTTATTGAAGTGGGCGTTATAATACAGAAATCTATAAATATCCAAATTTTTAAGACTCGTGGCAGAATTTGGCGAGTCAACATCTCCTTAGGATGCCTCGTCTACAGGTGAAACACGTGTCGAATTGATTGAAGACAAATATTGGCGGATTTATACTCAAGATGAATAAAAAAATATGGCTATATTTGCATGGTTTAATTTAACAAAACAAACATTAATAAAATTTGTAAAATAAATTTTATTAACGATGCGGGACTCGAACCCACAACCTCTCGCGTTCCGTGCGAGTGCTGTTCCAACTGAGCCAGCCGTTCAAGTGATACGTATCGTCATAAATTATTGTATGCTTTGTATGCTGGTAACTATCAGGTTGTGGCTTCATCTACAGGATCTACTTTACAGTTGATAACCTGCTGAACCCGAGTATTTGCATATTAGGAAATTGACTTGAGAAGTCGCCCTCGCAAATCTAATCAATTTGTTATGTTTTTAAAGTGATTACCCTCACTTCTAGGATTTTTTTTTTCTACAATACACCAATAAAATCTGAAAAAAAAAGAAAGATTGATCAGATTTCAATAGTGTCATATCCATACAATTATAACTCCGTGTCCCGGTCAGGCGATTTCAATAAAATATTAAAAAACCGCATAAGTAAGAGTGAGGTCGGCGGTCGACGGCAGTTCGGTCCAAATGTCGCCTCGGACACTCACATTATTCGTTACCCCTGGCCTCGGAAGTCGTCTATCGCCGGAACATTCCCGACCCCAGCCGATTATCTCAATACTTTAGATAGCCTCTGGAACATTCGTAGTTGGCGATCGTTTGCCTTAATGACCTCCTATTTACCGATATCTGATTAGTCTTGATTTTGTGTGTATTCTTCCCAGTGATAACTTCTTACGCGTAGAGCACTTTATATTTTTTGTATTAAATAAGATTGGACTTTCACGCTCGGCTTTGTAACGCTCATTCGGGTAAAGTCAGACCGTGATCATATATATGTGTGTAACATATAATATGTGTTTAGAACGACATTGTTAATAACGGTTAATGAAATATTATATAATTCTTTTTTCTGTAACTTATGGGCTTAGATTAAGGATTGTCTCCGCTGCGCTCCAACTAGGTACCGCACTACCTAAGAACAATAGCTTTTTTATTACGGCAACTATTAGACGCTTGTGTGCGTGGCATCTTGACACTCAATGGCATCTTTCAAATATTGTAACATACGCATGTATATCATATTTTATTAATTTCAATCTTAAATTTTCGTGTTAGTTTAGATTGAAATTAATAAAATACGAAATACTTACTGATGATATGTGATCCCTGTGAATTTCTTACTTTTTGTAGTATTATTTTTACAAAGTTTTACTACACAACCCGGTATTTTAGTTTTAATAATTAGCAAAGTTTAACAGTACATATGGCACGTCAGCGTCACACATTGTTAGAGACTAGCTCGAGTACGCCCAGTTGGGCGTAGTATTTGTTGGCGCACTTTTCGATTACGCCTGCGGTATCTAGTTAGAGCGCAGCGGGGACCAATCCATAATCTAAGCTTGTGGGTTTTGGGTGATAATTGTTTTCCACATTTATTTGTCTTGTTGTTTGATATCCTCATTTGATTTATGAATCCAATGAGGGAACTCTTCAAATTTTATAAAAACTCTTCAAATATAAAGTTTTTGTTTCTTTAATACTGAATCCTAGTTTATTTTCTACATGTCCTTCTGTGTGTTAGGTACTTACTTGTTAAGGAAAGCTGTCAACTGTCAGTGATCCAACCACTCAACACACCAATCCAACCGGTTTGGTATTTATGCAACTGTTATGTAATAAGGGGTATTAAAACACGAATGTGGGCTAATAATAGTATCACATGAGTGTTTTAATACCTAATTATAAACAGTTGCATACAAGACTTTATCTACACCCATAACATGAATCCTCTAAAAGATTCTGAAACAGTTAGCTTACTGCTAACATTAAAGCAGCCAGTCCTAGTAGTAACCTAATATCATTCATTACTGATTATACACAATTATTATACTAAGTATGAATGAAAGAATTATTTATTTTAGTAGTAATTTTACATTGCAGCGTTTTATATAACTGGCAGTGTGCTGTCAAAAGTTGAATCGCTCATTTTTTGTAAACAAAACAATAAAAATATCCTACAAAAATGGCGGGGATTCGAATAACCTACTTTTTTTTATGGTGCGCGACGTTCTGGTAGTGTGGAATGCGTGTAAACGAAAATCTTCTTTTCACTTCTCATGCTCTGATATTGCTTATTTGTGCACGATATAGGCTGCACAAAATTGAATATTGTGCACAAGTGCACAAAAGTATCTACGCATAAATGTATCAATATTAAGGCAAAGAAAATGAGCCATACAGCCAAACACAATAAAAAGTTCAGAGATAGAATTTGTTATTTTATAATATTTAATTTATTTGCCTCATGTGTTTCTCAAGACATAAAAGATATTAAATTTTAATTAAAATACGATAGGTTATTTAATTAATTAAAAAAATATATATATTAAAAAATTAATTTCATAGTAGGCTGTATAGGTCTGGAGCCCAAGCCGCAAAACAATGTCGTAAGATTTAAAAAAAAAGCGGCGGGAAACAGGTCTCGTTTTTCGTGTGTTTATTAATTTCTTCAAATTTGCTAAAATTGTTAAAAATGTCCATGTTATACTACTGTTTTATTTCCTCACAATCGAAATGAAATGCAGAGTTTATAACTCGTCCACAAAACCATTTTATCCTCGACATTAGTTACTCGTTATTTGTATATTCGACATTACTCATTATTACCTCGCCTTCGGCTCGGGCTGCTAAAAGTCTCGGATAAACATGGTTCGTTTTGTGAACTCGTTGTAAAAATCTACTATTTTTTGAAATTCATACAGATACCACGCATATAGCAATAAGAACAAGAAAGCGCATGAGGGGAAAAAAAACAAAGGAATGTTGTTATGAAATTCAGTACAACATTATAACACTCGTTTGGATGATGTAATGGTTATTAGAACATTTGAGTGTTTTAATGTTGGCAATAAGCTAACTGTTTCAGAATCTTTAATAAGGGATTTAAAGCATGGGGGTAGATAAATATTAAAAAAACTTCTAAAAATAGTTTTATAAAATACAATTAACACATAATTCAGGTGATTCACCCAAACCGTTTTGATTGTTTAATGGAATGAACCAATCATAGAATCTAGAAAGAAGAAAATATTGTATTGTAAATGTAAGATAAAATATAGTCCTAGAAACAAACTTGTTTCATTAAACTAGTTGCTACATTTGGGGTTCGACACATGGTGTCCTAGGTTCTCGCAAGGCTATACGAGAAGAACAGTGAATTATACAATTTTAGTAAAAATAGTTTATGGAAGAACGAGCGTATGGGTCACCTGATGTTAAGTGATCAGTGGGAGGCTCCTTTGCACAGGAAGCCGGCTAGATTATGGGTATCAAAACGGTGCCTATTTCTGCCGTGAAGCAGTAATGTGTTAACTGTGTTTCGGTCTGAAGGGCGCCGTAGCTAGTGAAATACTGGGCAAATGAGGCTTAACATCTTATGTCTCAAGGTGACGAGCGCAATTGTAGTGCCGCTCAGAATTTTTGGGTTTTTCAAGAATCCCAAACGGAACATGCATTGTAATGGGTAGGTCGTATCAATTACCATCAGCTGAACGTCCTGCTCATCTCGTCCCTTATTTTCATATAAAAAAAGATCACCTTCGCCCACATTGTAACACTTTTTACAAGGAAGCTCATTCCACAGCTTTGTTGCACTTGGCAAAAAGTTCCTTGACAACCGCACTATGGAGGAATACCACCAGCTGATCTGGCTATTGTCCTTATTGGTGGCGTGTCGTGTGAAGGTGGAATTCGGCGGTAGCAATCAGGTAAAACAGCTTCTTCGGAACACTCCCCGTGATAAATGCGGTAGAGGAAACACAATAAAACGACGTCTACGCAACGCCGAGTATACTAGCTCAAGTGGTTTATCTTCTCACATTGACCTTATCTTTTAGATTTAAATTATTTACTTTATATAACTTTATAATATACTAGCTGATGCCCGCTACTTCATCCGCGTAGATAAAAGGTTTTTAAAAATTATAAGCAAGTTTAGAATTTAAGATTACCTCATGTCCTATTCCAGTTCCTGTTCCCTTTTTCGCTCCCGTTCCCAACATATTATATGGATCTTATTTCGAGGTAGATTGCTATGGCAAACTAAACCTACTATTGGTATAGTTAAAGCTCATCGACGTGAATTTCAGATTTCACTAATACCGCAGGAACCATGGATTTTTCTGGGATAAAATGTAGCCTATGCCAAGCTCTATCGTTGAACCGAATTTCATTCAAATCGGTTCAGTAGTTCCGTCATAAAAGCGTAACAAACAAACTTACATTCACATTTATAATATTAGTCCGGATTTTAGCCGGTT
>CATIXQ010000031.1:2086057-2107325 GCA_949711755.1 Leptidea juvernica
TCGATGGCTGGTCCACATCATGGTCGTGAAGCTCTGCTTGTGGTTTTTAACTTATATTTATTTATTTAGTATAGACACAAACAATCTATTCTAAACTAAACAGAATAAGAAAAATATAAAACGAACATTTGACCAGACATAGCTTTCTTACAGTTATGTACAGCTATGCTGTAAGCTGTTGTATTATTAAAAATAATGTTAGAACAAAAAACGCAAAGTACTTTAAAGGTTAATTAATGTTAAAAATACAAATTATTTCTTATGTTGAATATGATTAAAAGAAACCATATATATATAATTAAACACTATTATATTGATAATATACTCATAATACTGACAGACAGATGGAATACGTGTTTGTAAAAGGGTCCACGTCGATAGCCGTTAAAATAATTTCAAATTAATTATTTTTTTGAGTTTCTTGTTCAAGTTTTTGATAATTTGATGAATGATTTTACCAGTGGCAGGCTCCTTTGCACAGGATGCCGGCTAGATTATGGGTACTACAACGGCGCCTATTTCTGTCGTGAAGCAGCAATGTGCAAATATTATTGTGTTTCGGTCTGAAGGGCGCCGTAGCTAGTGAAATTACTTCGCAAATGAGACTTAACATTTTGTCTCAAGTTGACGAGCGCATTTGTAGTGCCGCTTTTTTGGCTATTTCAAAATTTTTGGGTTCTTCAAGAATCCTGAGTGGCACTACATTATAATCGTAAAGGCGTATTTTCATAAAAAAAAGCTCTGACGATCATTTAAAAGGGTCCTACCATCAAGTGATCACGATGCTCGCACTGTTGCTTTTAGTGTTATTTATTACAAACTTTAATGATCATTTTCTCGTTCATCATGGCAATAATTAATCTAAGTACCTAACCTTTACGTTATTCTTATTTAAATAAAGCAATGTTTTTATTTTTTGTTTCCTATGCGTCCCAATCGATTGATAAGATTATGTTTATACTTTGATAGAGTATTATGGCGATGATGGCGAAGATTTCTGTCCCAAAAAATCTCTGTGCAATTTCATTTTGTGCGTGGTGTTGCAACGCATGTCGGGCTCAACTAGTATATAAATTAAGGATTGGTTAATTAAGATAAATGATTGGCCTTCGCTGCGCTCCAACTAGAAGGCGTTAAGGCATTTATTTTTATTTTCAAAATTGATTCTTTTTGATGTTATTTCTTATATACTAGATACTACAACTGCACTACCTAAGAACAATAGCTTTTTAGATGATTGTGTGCGTGGCATCAATTTTCTTCAATATTTCAAATGTTGTACCTGCGCTGTGTGTTATTTTACATTGAAATTAATAAAATACTTACTGATGATTTGTGATCCCAGTGTCTTTCTTATTTCTTGTAGTATTCTTTTTGCAAAGTCTTACTACGCAACCCGACATTTTAGTTTTAATTATTAGCAAAGTTTAACAAAATATGTAGCACGTCAACGTCACACATTGTTCGAGACTGGCTCGAGTACGCCCACTTGGGCGTAGTATTAGTTGCCGCAGGAGCGCCGCGGAGACCAATCCTCAATCAAAGATATACCTCTTGTTGTGCAGTGTTTTATTTAACGAGATACTCGATATATAAGCTTGTATAATATTAAAACTCATTGTACACTAATTATTTAAATATTGCATACCTATGTCAAAAAAAAAAAATTAAATAAGTTTATTCATATTCTAATATTATTATCGATGTATCCCAGAAAATGTACAAAACAAATGTGTTACGAAATTTAAAAGAATTGTTAAAAAACGTTTGTGTGGGAAAGGTTACTATAGCATAAACGATTTTCTTAATGACACCACGGACTGGGAATAAAGGGAACACCCTCAGGCTCTTTAATTATAAATGTTTATTGTACGATATCACATTGTAATTTACATTTTAATATTAAAAAAAAGCCTGCTGAGTTTCTTGCACCCATTCTTCTCAGGTCTGAGGCAGTCTCTTTTGAATGGGTGGTAGTTTTTGACGTTCAATAAGTGATTTTGAATCCTATTTTGAATAAAAATATTTTGAATTAACAGTCTCTATACGTGGTTGATTAACGCGGTACTTATTTATCTATTTGTATTTATTTATTTTATTTCTATATTACTCTGTAAGAAGCAATAACGAAGATGTACCAGTGCACTGCTCTCACGAGAACATGCCCGGCTGAACCCTGATCCTATCATAATGCAATCGCATTTCCACGAAAATCTGACACGAATCTATTGCTACAGGAACTTATACCTTACTATAAAAATAATTAGGATCAAAGTTCTAGAGGCTTCAGTATTTCCTGGCATGTGCTCTGAAGCACGTGATATTTTGAGATTTACGTTGATAACCTTCCAGCAAAGAAGTGATATAGTTATGTGAACTCTATCAGGGATATTTTATCATGGATTTATTGTTATATTATAAGTATTGCTATAAAATTTTACACTGTACTTTAGGGAATGTTTTAGGGGTTATTTCTTGACTTAAATTTAACCAAAAAAAGGATTGATCGTGAGTTAATTATTTCAAATAGCAAAACAAGAATAACAGAATAAGTCTGTTCAACGATGAAATGAATTAACTGTCAAATCTCGTGTTATGTCTCAAATCAAATCTCGACATCCGTGCACTGACCTGTTCATATATCACTGGACAGGCTGTTCCATATGTTTGACAGCAAATTTTTTGTGCCAATTTGAAGCGCCACTAGCGAGCGTCCAGAGAACTAAATTTGACGTAAAATAAAAATGGCTGCGAAGGAACGTACAACACTCTGAAGTATTTTTGTATTTTGAATTAATTTCGTTCGTTTTCCGTGATATTTATACATCAAGAATAAACGTAATAAAGTACACAATATTTTTTGTAAATAATTTTCATTACCATTTATCGATATTTGCTGAGGTTGTCATCACTAGTTTTAGTACCGCAGACTCTCGCTACATGGTCAACATCGCCAAAATGGCGAATATTAAACATGGCACAAAAGCACTTTGACAGCCGCCAGTCCAGTGGTATATCGTAGAGGTCAGTGGTTGCATGAGTGCATAAAGTATGATCAAAGAGGATGTAAATACTACGTAATAAAAGCAGTCCCTGCTTAAGTAAAAATTGAAATTTAGTTTAGTATGTAACGTGCAGTCATTTCACATAAGTTTGAAATAGCAGTAATTACAGTATGGCGACTGGTGACGAAGTATTATCCGGCTAAGTTTGAAAGCGAACATTTGCTTAAAACGTAGTGGATTTCGATTATCTCCGTTTTTTACAAGATTATAGCCATCTACACAAGATCATAGCAAGACATTTATAATATTAGTATTCAATAATTACGGTGTACTCGTCGGAATTCGTTTAAATGTATCTTGGCTTTGCAGAAATCTAAAATGTACATATTTTTATATTGTTCCTGATTCAAATTGTTCATGTCATGTAGAATCTCCCTGTCTTACAATAAGAATTCGCTACCGACATGAAGATTTCTCAGATTTTACAGAATCTATTTGGAGGATTAATAATATCATTAATTTAATTATCATTTATTATTGGGCAAGATTTAAATGAAATGAATGCACAGCGATGCAATTGTCACAGCATTTTGTTCATAAAATATATTATCAAAAGTTTTGATATTTACAAATCAACCCAAACATTTTTTGACTTTGTTACGGACCCTTCAGAATGGTGGCTCGGATCAGCTCACCAGATTGTAATAGAACAGAGTAAGAAAAGGACACAGTCTTCCTTTAACAATAACCTATTAAATCTGTTTATGTGTATCTGTAATCGCGTAGTCGCAAAGTGCGGCAACTAATATTACGCCCAAGTGGGTGTACTCGAGCCAGTCTCAAACAGTGTGTGACGTTGACATGCCACATGTTCTGTTAAACTTTGCTCATAATAATTGAAACCAAAGAACTACAACAAGAAATAAGAAAGACACTGGGATCACATATCATCAGTAAGTATTTTGTATTTTATTAATTTCAATGTAAATTAACACGAAGCGTATGTTACAAAATTTTAAAGATACCATTGAGTGTCAAGATACCACGCACACAAGCATCTAATAGCTGCTGTATTAAAAAACTTATTGTTCTTAGGTAGAGCGGTATCTAGGTGGAGCACAGCGGAGACCAATCATTAATCTAAGAATTTAGTCTTTAATCGATTTAAGAATATTTATTGAATTAGCGTTACTTTGCGGAAATCCATAATTATACAAATGATTTAAGTTTTCTTTAGTGTTAATTCCGCCAATATTTGTTTTAAAAACAATTCGACACGTGTTTCGCCTCTACACTTCCCACTTTTCTACTCTACACGTCCTGAGGATGCCTCGTGTAGAGGCGAAACACGTGTCGAATTGTTTTTAAAAACAAATATTGGCGGAATTAACACTAAAGAAAACTTAAATCATTTGTATCTTTAATCGATTATCAAACGAAATAATTTATACTCCAAACAGTTTAAAAGTTTATTCTGAGTCTTAGAAACAAATACAATATTTCACGTCAATTTTTATTTGAAAATTTTCCGGTAAAACGTATAATATTGAATCCCCCAAAGCGCCCGCTTACCGATAATCCCTTTAGCGAGGGAAAAAACTTCAAAAGTTAGTGCGGGCGGTGTGGGGTCCTCAATTTTTGATCTCTATTAAATTGTTTCAAATGGTTTAACTTGTCGCGGCTCAATCAGTGCACGGAGGGCGGGAAACGGTACACGGGATGCTGTGACGCGTCTCTTAAGCATTACGCTCAAATTAACGATGCTTGTATGGAATGCTTTCTTGTATTCACTTTTATTAGAACTCATTACTTATTTTCTTTAAGCCTTTCTGTCAAAATCCTGAATCTCGGAAAATCTATTTTTTTAATAAAACACTTTAGTTCCGCTGATGGTAATTGACAAGCCCTACCCATTTCAATGCAGTGTCGCTCAGGATTCTTGAAAGACCCGAAAATTTTGAGCGGCACTACAATTGTGCTCGTCACCTTGAGACAAAAGATGTTAAGTCTCATTTGCCCAGTAATTTCACTAGTTACGGCGCCCTTCAGACCGAAACACAGTAATGCTTACACATTACTGCTTCACATAATCTAGCCGGCATCCTGTGCAAAGCAATTACCATTTCATAAATGAATGAATGAAATATTTACCGGTAAAACAAAGATAAAAAATAAGGTAGGTAGGTATATAGGTACTCGGATATTTATCGTTACTATTTTTATTTATTTATTTTTTTTAATTTTGACACACTTTTACACAAATTATCTTGCCCCAAACGACGTATAGCCTGTACTATGGGTACAAAAAAACGATATATTTAATACAATATACTTACTTAAACATACATAAATAAATATAAACATCCTATAAATACTTACACCTACCGGGATTCAAACCCGGGACCTCTAGCTTTGTAGGTAGTACTTACCTTTAAATATACCTACTTTATAGTAGTAAAGAATAAATTGTATAAATAAAAATTATAATATATTGGTTGCATCAACCTTTACAGTCAACTTGAATTCGTTCTTTGCATTATGAAAATTCGTGAACATGATGGTCGTCATTATTGTCATAATTAGTAACCGCCTCCAACATATAAGATTTTATTTACTCATGTTTAACATTTTAACTGCTTTTAAATAATTTTATAAGCATGACATAAAAGCAATTAAGCTGCTTATAAGTCATTTCCGAGTCACATAAATCATAGACTACAGCTCAGCAACAGTATCTGGGCGGACTTGGGGTTGGGCGCATCAAACCAGATCTGATTTATTGTCATGGTAATATTTTATAGCATAGTTTATTGGAATTCATTGTATTAAGCCGTTTGTTTCTTGCATTATACTAGGCGCAATATTCTTTTGTCACTAAATTGTTCGTTTATTTATCAGAATATATATTATAGGTAAATGTTTTGAGACACTTTTTTCAATGTTTACATTTCTATTTAAACTAGACACTGCAGGCGTAGTCACAAAGTGCGGCAACTACAATACTACGCTCAAGTGGGCGTACTCGAGCCATTCTCGAACAATGTGTGACGTTGACGTGCCACATG
The DNA here is from genome assembly GCA_949711755.1 of Leptidea juvernica. NCBI lineage: Eukaryota > Metazoa > Arthropoda > Insecta > Lepidoptera > Pieridae > Leptidea > Leptidea juvernica. Next base: position 2,092,128 of record CATIXQ010000031.1, read on the forward strand.
TTCTGTTAAACTTTGCTAATAGTTGAAACTAAAATGACGGGTTGTGTAGTTAAACTTTGTTAAAAAAAATACTACAAAAAATAAGAAAGATACTGGGTAACATATCATCAGTAAGCATTTTGTATTTTATTAATTTCAATGTAAAATAACACGAAGCGTATGTTACAACATTTGAAAGATACCATGCAAGATGCCACGCACACAAGCATCTAATAGTTGCCGAATTAAAAAGACATAAAAACACTACATACGAATTAATTACTTAAATAACAAATGAAATTTGAAAAAAGAAACATTCTAAAACGTATTTTTTTAGGATTAATTTATGTTTGTGGCACAGAATGTCACACACAGTGTGGCACAGTAAGTCAGCACAATACATACTTATTTTTTTTTTCTTTGGACAACCGTTTGTTGTTACATTTTTAAACACTTAAATATTAATAAATTACAATACGAAAAATCTAACCCTTTTTTGTGTTCCGCTAAAGTTGTCCATGTGTAGACCTATAGTTTTCAATTATGGGCGTTTTAATAATTCTCAAAAGGAAGCTAAGTCGTTTTTTCCTAATTTAAATGTGTTGTGATCAATGAATATACATATATTGTTGAGTTTTACAAAACTATCTATTTGATATATATAATATACAAGTAAACATTTCACAAAATAATTTTATAAAATAAATATCCGTTTTATCAATTAATGTGATCAGCAATATATTATGGATAAGATTTTATCCAATTTTGCTTGAATACAAAGATTGATATAAATAAAATACTCTAAAACATTATAAAATGTTGGAATACGCTGAAGTATTACAAAATTGGATAATATTATAAAATAAAACTTGATTTATGTACAAATTTGGGATTTTTTATATTATTCATGCAGGGAATTGTTGTTCAATAAAAATTTAAATTACATATTAACATCATTTTATGAAGTCAGTCTATTTTAAAACTGTTATTTTATACAATAAGAATAATGGTATTGGCATTATTCTATTCCCTTTGGAATAGCGAGATTCAAACACAGATTAATAAGCTTCGTAACCCGCGCGCGCCCAATAAAAAATAATATCGCACTGTCCCCCCAATTTTGAAAATTGCGTGAAATTAAATTTAAAATACACTTTTATCCCTCTAGAGTCTGACAAATAGCTGCGAGCAGCGTTGGTGTGATTTAGTCATGGTGTAATTGGTTTTTTAATGCGGCGCGAGTGCGAGTACCTTCCGCTTTATCAAGTGAATACATTAACAAATCGTTAGGTCGCGGTTGCTCGGCCAACCCTCCTCTTATGAATAAGAATCAAATGTATTGTCACTCCCGTTCACGGCCGCGTTTGGGGGTTAAATGTTAATTTATTTTTAATGCTATTAATATAATATTGTCAGTTTAATGTTGATTGCATTTTAATTTATGCAATGTTTTAGTTATTGATATAATATATTCGGATTATTGTTTAAGATGGAACTATATTTTATATGAAATATATTACAAATTCACATACAAAGATTAAAAAGTTAATACATGTACTTTAATTATTAAATATAAACATTAACTTTAATTTAATAGGGAAACATTTTTATAGGGGAAACTAAAGTGCTTACTTTAATAATTATTATATATTTTATTCAAACAAAACAAACCTTATATTCACAATACTATGATTACACAAAATTAATCCATCATTACGGGGAAGCGTACCAAGAATACTAACAGCATTTCCACGTTGGATAGCTAGGCTGATCCGTTGAGCGAAATAGCAGCCAGCGCTTGGGTTTCCAGTAGCCTTACTGAGGCGTGAAGATAGTACTTTGTACATTCTCCGCGCGGGCCAAGTGTCTCGACACCAAATGACACAAAGATGACTCATGAGACCGACATATTTGCGACGCTTGCTGTCTTCGGCAGTCCAAGCAGCAGACCCAGCACCAACTGACGTAACTTGGACAGGAGGAGGAGCCAGAGTGTCGACGCAAGTCGCGTCCCACACCAGCGCCCTTCCCCGTGCCCAAGCCACATGTGTCATTCCATCAGGATGCTTGCCATCACGTTGGCTAATACCATTTGGATCTAAAACATTGATAATAAATTAAAAAATAATATGTTATTAAATATAATGAATCGCAAGGAACTACTATTTTGATAACACATTTAGTCTGTTTATTGTGCTCAGATCTATCGTCATAACTAGGTATCTTATTACAGATACTAGTCACAATTTTTAAGTCCTTCATTTCTAAATATTATAAATATTAACTTTAAATATACACGTTGTCTTCAGTTGGTCAATGAGTATGTTATATCTAGTATAACGTTTAACATATTTCATATTCAAGTCACGTGCTCTTTGTTCGATCCCATATCATGTCTATGTCTTAGCAGAATACCTTTGCTTTCATCTCAGTTGACGGTGGCAGCATCTGAAGTCTCAATCGATCTGTAATAAAATAAAATGGTGAAACAAGTGAAAAGCGTGGCTGAACTATTATCGATGACATAAATATGTCTAACGACTCTACCACGGGGAGGACTCACTGTATCAACGGGACTTGTCTCCGTGGTTAAGTGGCCTATTCGCGTGCAAACGAGCGCCCACTCAAAAATAATAAAAACCCTTCATTCTTTATAGAGGAAGTACTTGTATTTAAAAGTGTGTTCTTTTGATCCTAAAAAAGCTTTTGATACATTGTTTTTGTATATTAACTAATTAACATTTAGTTCAGGTGATTTATTGCTCATAGCAATTGCTATAGCGTTTCATTTTAATTAATGTTTTAATCATAAATTTAGCATACAAGCGTAATAGACGAACCCTGTGTGAGAGTGAGATAACTATCCTTACACAAAAACCTAGGTGTGAGAAAGAGACAGAATAGATGGACCGTGAAACCGTTTTGAAATAATTTTGTGTCTATTAGTCTCCTGTCAAATTGGACCGCGATTTAATTTTAGTGATTTTATCGTAATTTTTCTGTGTTTTGACGGATTTTAATTTAAAAATATAATGGTGTCGGGTTCTGTGTTAGATTGTGTGTTTATCTACAGAAACAATCCAGATAAAGAAACAATTCACAGATAAATAATATACAGATTCTTATATACTGCTTTCGCGGTGCTTATTTTCGTAGAACATATTCACAAAAATATTTTGTATTACATTTTATATACGCAGTAAACACTCTATTTTCTAAAGATTATATCAATAAAAAATATGTATTACAAAATAAGATATTGTATACGTGAATATAAGGCAGTACATCGTCTATTCGTCGTAGGGATTGACCAAAAGCAAAATACGACACACTTCACTTGACCACATGAACATTTTAAATTTTGTCTTGTTGATGAGGTGAGTGTTTGTCTATTGGTACGCTAGTATACCAAGTTTATAGTTTCAATATTCTATTTTGTTTTTAAATGTAGATACATCTTATTTCTTGAAGTTATACTAATTAATGTTATGAATAAAGTCTTGATTTTGTTATTTTTCTTTGATTGCAAGTTATTTCAAGAATCTTTCCAGCCTAGCGAAACTCTCTAAGAAAAAAGCGATTCAAGCGAAAACGGATATAGCCGAAATCCACTACGTTTTATGCAACTGTTCGCTTTCATACTTAGCCAGATTATACTTAGCCGGCAATTACTACTATTTCAAACTTAACATAAGTTTCACTGCACGTTTTATACTAAACTAAATTTCAAATTATTTACTTAGGCAGTCCCGCCTTTTATTACGTAGTATTTACATCCTCTTTGAATCTTTCTGCGTATCATGTCATAGCTTAACCGTTTGTATTCTAGCCGTTAATTTTTTTGTGTCTTGGACCTTAATATTAGTAAAAATACAATAAAAAAAGTTTCGGTTAGGAAATTTAAGGAGTTTTTTTTATAATTTTTTATTTGTAATGATATATTTGATAAAGAAGTTAGTTAATACTCACAATATTTGTGGATACCATTCATTTGTTATTTGAGAAAGTGCACAGAGGCTGAAGCAACCGGGGGATTGGTTTGTGTACCCTCAAAATGTTTGCTGACCAATGGTGTCCCAAAGCAAATACTGTGTAACTAACCATGGTGTATGCTTTGGTTTAACACCTCAGGACTACATAAATAAAAGGCTGCTTGTTTTATGTTAATATTGTTTTTTTTAATAAAATATTTTGTAACAAAATAATACTTATAACTATGTATATTTTCAATACTTATAAGGTTACATGTAGTAAAATCTGTTTAAGACTGGTTGAATTTCCGCATTGCATAATTGAGCAGTTGGCTGATGTATTAGCCGAAATAACTTACCGTACTTGGGTTCCGAGTAGCTCAAGTGAGACGCACAGATTTGTTCAAACTCCGCGCGCTTGGACCCCACGGCCTTGTGACACTTATTATAGTCAGACAAGAGAATATTTCGTGAAGAAGTTATCGCATGTTTTTTTTAAATTCGTAATATAGACCATGATTTTAATTAGAACTTTGCTCGCTGCTTTTAAAATAACTTTGTTAAATGTCAAAAACCCAGTTAAGGCTGTGGTTATGTTTTTGGCATTCATTTTTATATAGTAATTATATTAAGATTCTTTAATATAGACAATTGTATATCTTCAATCAATGTTAAACTGATCATACAATAGCATTAAATTATACATTACACTAGAAAATAAACTAAAACTTGAACATACAACTATTTACCATAACATAATACATAACTATATAACAATACCCTTGCGAGTTCAGGCCACATACTCCCAAATATGTCCACTTTTGTTGTGGAGTTGAGTGGCTCTAGTTAAAGGCGACTTTGCTGACACATTTGTTCTCTATATAGAGAAAAAGTTATAATAAAATAATAATTTCGTTTGTCTATGACAAAATACTTATAATTAATTATATTACAAATATAGTCAGTCAGTTCAATGTATTTTATAATTCAGGCAACATACAGCGAATGGTGATATCCTTATTTAACGACTGACAGCTAACATTTCCATCGGAAATCTCAGCAGAATTCCTCGGAAATACAAATAAAAGATAAATTTCTTCTAAAAGGGCTCCCGTATATCCTTTATATCGTCCCAGTGTCGCGCGTCTATCTAGTTAGCGCGGAGCTCCGGCACACGGGGAAAAATGAAATATAGAGGCAATCCAAATAGATTGTTATCTACCCACGTGTTTACCGGCGGGCGGCGAGGCACGTTCTCGCTAACAAGCGCCGCGTTGGAGCTCGAGAGAATCCGCGCTGACAGGACGCGGCCCTTACCACCCTTGATACAGTCCGGCCCGTGGTAACAAACTAACAATGCACCTGACAGGTGTCCAGTTTTTTATACAACTCATATTATTTCTAAACAAATCTTTTATGAGGCTCCCAGTCTTGCCATAAATACCGAAACAAAGAAAACAAAAATTTCTATTGCAAATAACATTTATTACTTTTACAGTGGGCTAGTTAAAATATGAAAAGCTGAGTCTCCATTGGCTTCAATACAGTCTTTTAAACGTTGATGCCAGTTATCAATAGAAGCACGCACTCTTCCCATGGGAAAATTGTTCACTGCCAGTCTTACGGATGGTTTTAGGGGCTTCAAATTATGGCGTTTAGAGCAAGCCGTACACTCTATAACTGACCATAAATTATAGTCCAGCGGATTTAGATAGGGACTAGACGACGGCCAGTCGTCAGCTGATGAAGTTCGAAACGTTCGTTTCCAACCAAGACTGCATAGACCGAGCTTTATGACCCGGCGCTGAGTCGTGCTGGAATGAACCATTCTTGGTTATTGAACATGGTGTTGTTAAGGGACTTCACTACCTTCTCAAGAATGGTATCTTGATACACTTGTGCCGATGTTTGGTACTTTTTTCACAAAAGTTTGGCTCAATCACTCCTTATGGTATCCATAGCTTCATAACCACCAAACCATTACTGAAGTCGGATAGTGCCCACGTTGCACTCTGTCGACTAATTGGGAAGCTTCCTTAGAGCTTTGATCATAAATACGGTCATTTTGTTTGTTAAACTGTTGCTCAATTGTAAAAAATTCTCATCCATAAACAAAATTTTCTGTGACCTCCCTTTGCGTACCGCTTCAGTACTTGTTTCGATTTTACCACCCGTTTCTTTTTTAAATTATCGTTTAAGAAATAACCAGTACCTCTCTTATAGGCAGCAAGTAATAAGTCATCTCTTAAAATACGCGATATGGTTCTAGGTGCTATCTTCATCTCCCTAGATTAAGTCTTTTGCTTTCGGACAGGATTTTTTCGAATTCTTTCCTTTACTGCTTTGACCATCTTTTTAGTACGAACACTATGTGAACGGCCAGATCTTTTTCTGTCACAAATAGATGAGGTGTCATTGTACCTATTAATAGCCTGGTATACAAACATTTTAGTTTTAAGTAATACCAAGCGTATGGAGAGTTTTAAAAATTGCATTTGCCTTCATACCTACTTTGTGTAATGCAATCACAGCGATTCGGTTCTCTTTATCACCCCACTCTATTTTAATATTGTACAATGTATTTGTGCCAAAATGAGAAAACTCAATGAACAATCATATAAAAATGACAGATTCCAAATTCAAACGTTTTTTGTTTATTTTTAATTGTAACAGTATTTATGGCCAGTAGTCGTCACTGCTGAAGCTTTCTGCAACACCAGTTGACATGTGTCATTTCACTTGGAAAATTTTTATGCACCATTATAATTGTCGAAGCTGGATGAGATTAATCTCAGACTTTACTTACGGAAAACTTTGCTGACTGTGATATGCTGCCATAGGTTAAGCTCAGCATATTTTCAGATTCACTCACTTCTAGGATTAATACACAAATAAAATTTGGAAAACAAAATTTTATGAACGATACAGTGCTCTAACCAACTGAGCTAACCGTTCGAGTGACGTATCGTCATAAAATCTTGTTTGATTTGTTCAACTCTCAGGTAAGTAAAGTAGATCCTTGCCTTATGGCTTCATCTACTTTAAAATAATTTTGTTTTTCAAATTTTATTTGTGTATTAATCCTAGCATAAGCACGGAACGGCAGAGGTTGTGGGTTCGAGTCCCATTGTTTATAACTTTTTTTTTTTCAAATTTTATTTATGTAACTAATAATTTCAGCTGTCAAATGACTTTTAGTACGAAATCAAAGATTATGCTAAGCTTACACTCAGTCAAGTATTACGTAAGTTTTTTAATGAAAATAAGGGACAAGACGAGCAGGACGTTTACCTGGTAGTAATTGATACGCCCTGCCGTTTACAATGCTGTGCCACTCAGGATTCTTGAAACTACAATTGCGCTCGTCACCTTGAGACATAATATGTTAAGTCTCATTTGCCCAGTAATTTCACTAGCTACGGCGCCGTTCAGACCGAAACATAGTAATGTTCACATATTACTGCTTCATGGCAGAAATAGGCGCAGTTGTGGTACCCATAATCTAGCCTGCATCCTATGCAAAGGAGCCACCCACTGGTAAAGTTCATCTAAAAATAAAGTAATGTCTGAGCAAAGTTGTAGTACGCTCTATAGATGACTCTCACCCTCAGACCATGTCTCCTTACAGCAAGCGAAAGTCAGTGAGCTTCTCTTTCAGTCTCGTTGCCACACAATCCATTCTCTTTTTCGTTTCTTACCCATGTTTGGCAATTGCTCTTTATATCTACAACATGTACGTGTGTTAGAATAGCTGCTAGAAAAATAGGAGTATAGGGAATAGAAATTACAAGTAAAGCAAATATGAAAATCTTATAACCTTTATATTCAAGTAAACCACCATAATTTTAGATATATATTTATTACGTTATGACGCTACATCGGTTCGTAAAGGAGCATGGGGAGTAGAACCGATAAGAAACTCCTAGTCCTTTTTTTTAATCATATTACAACATATATACTATATTCTATGTACAACATGCATCCAACAAGTTGAGGAATCTTTAATAAATTGTACTTATGTTAAAATAGTAAAATAACATATGCTCATGCCACATTTAATAATCACAAGGGGTGACGCTATTAGATTATTAATACATACTTGAAGGGATAATAATATCTGAACAGATAAGTATGTCCGTTCAGTGCAGCTACCAGCCAAATGTGTCTAATCACCACAGCACTGCGAAACCTTAGTAATCTTAGGTTGGCAATCCTAGCTCGAACAACCAATCAGAAACAAGCTCTTATTGGCTGTATTGACTTTAAAATACAAATGAGCTACTTTTTAGTTTTAAGATATCAAAACATAACCGTTCAACTTTATATTTAAATTAGATTTTATTCAGTGTTATTTAATTAATTAAGATTAAGAAAATAATAGCATGAAAGCTTAAGAGCTCATATGAAAATCTCATATATTTAAATCTTACACGTTCATTACTCAAAGTAGAGTTTAACGCTGTCAACCTCAATTTTTTCAAAGTTTTGACAGCTGTCAAAGGCTATCTAGACGTGAACGTAGTGTTTAAATTCTCTTTGTATTTTATTGTCTCTAGACGTAATTAATATTAAAATATTCATAACATTGATAACTTTAAACACATCGCCTTCTATATAAATACATCGCTCTAATAAAACTAACCAATTAATCCCCTAATGAACATTGTGCCCATAAAGTTATACGAGATATTTCCGGAGTATTAATTCAGTGGCCGGTAAAACTATAAACGTTCGGAGTCATGTGTCATGGTAGGGCGGCCTCTGATTTGCTATCGGCCGAGTGACTTATAGCCTCGACTTTCGACCCTCGCTCCGAACTACATTCCCGACGGTGATGCCAGTGCACGGATCTTATACACCTCATCATTCTCCGCCGTTTCACAACTAATTGGCCGTAAACGAACTATTCATCAGATACACACATTATCTTTTACTCGGTATGACTTTAAATCGTGAGGATCATTGGTTTACGGCTTAATTTTTTTTTATGAAAATAAGGGACGAGACGAGCAGGACGTTCAGCTGATAAAGTCTCAAAAATTCTGATCGGCATTACAATTGCGCTCGTCTCCTTGAGACATATGATGTTAAGTCTCATTTGCCCAGTAATTTCACTAGCTACGGCGCCCTTCAGACCGTAACACAATGCTACACACATTACTGCTTCACGGCAGAAATAGGCGCCGTTATGGTACCCATAATCTAGCCAGCATCCTGTGCAAAGGACTGGTGATTACAACCCAATGGAAAGCCTTTCACTTTTGGCCACTTGTAAAATCTATGGTGAAGTTTTACCTTCCTACAAATACTTAGATAAATGTTATCTTTTATTAGATAGAAAAACATAAAATGACAAAAATTTATTTATTTATTTTTATTATTAAAACTTTAAAAGCTCCTGATTGCTTAATCTTTTTACTTTCAAGCGATATACGATTTAATTGTAATAAAAATTGAAATTAATTAGAGAAAAGCGATTATAAATAGTTTGAAGCCTCTTTAGCATAAAAAATTTAAATTCTAGATTATTTAAGAATAAGCTGTATAGTTGACTAAATGGTTATAATTTTTATAGTGTTAAGGAATTTATGGATATGAAATTCTGATATTCATTGTGTTTAAATATTTGCATGCTAGGAATAGTGCTGGCAAAACATGCAAGCTCTTATTATTTATTTAAATTTAAACACCATTGAATACTATATTTTTTGCAAATAAATATATTATTATTATTATTTAGGGTAATACATAATGCTTCAAAAGTCTTTTACCTTACAAAATGTAATTCTTAACTCTGTATTACTGATCTGATATCGTAGTTAAATTTGTATAAACAATAAAGCGAGCACAAATTGAAGCAATAAATAAAGGAATCGATAAGAGAATTATGAAATACAATTAACATAATCCTAGGCGCGGGCCAAGTCAAGATAGCAAGCAGTAAGGTGCTTAGGTAAATTAAGTAAACGTAACTTGAGTATCATGCTACGGGCTACGGTGCCGCCGCGTCGTAGCCACGTAGATACCAAACTCAATTCATTTTTATTATACAGGGAGAAATTTAAGTATTAAATTAAATAAATTCAATTCAACTCAAATAAAGACACACTACTTAAGACTTCAGGAATGGAAATTTTGCTGTATATATAAATTTTATTTCGTGTTTGACTTACTTGACATTAGAAATAGAATGATTAACATTTAATTGCTTCCCTGTTACTGTATAACTATATTTATTTTACTACCTGATGCCCGCGACTTCGTCCGCTTAGATTACGGGTTTTTCAAAAATAATAAGAAAGTTTGGAATTGAATATTATCTCGTGCCCTATTCCAGTTCCAGTTCCCGTTTTCGCTCCCGTTCCCAACATATCATATGAATCTTATTTCGAGGAAGATTGCTATGGCAATCAAAACTATCAATTGATATAGTTATAGCTCATCGACGTGACTTTGAGTTTTTCACAAATCCCGCGGGAACCATGAATTTTTCCGGGATAAAATTCAGCCTATGTCCTTTCCCAAGCTTTAGTCCATCGCTGTACCAAATTTCATAATCAAACTTACATTTATAATATTAGTAGGGATTATAATAAGGATGATTCATAGTGACTGGGTCATACAGAGCTTTTTCTTTATAAATGTAGCTATAAGCTTTCAGGTATGAAAAAATATTCTCTTTTCGTACATTTATAACAGAGCATAGGCGTGAGCGGAAAATATCAGCCGTGATTGGATTAGGTTCGTGATGTACTGACGAGCCCCTAGAGAGCCAAGCTGGCCCGCGGCGACGTGCGACACGACACCGGCTAATAACACGAACTACTGTTGCCAATACAAATAAAATGACGCAGTAAAGCTTACTCGATCGGACGATATAAAACTGCAAATGAAACTTCGTTTTTTATTATTAGGCTCGGCGTTGACCCTCGTAAAATGCATTCGTAATAAAACTCACGAGATAAAACTGAGAATATAAACAATAAGTAAATTCGATCATGTCTTCTGTAAATACTGACGTTTAAAGGAATTATTAGGTGCAATTACCGATCCTGTTGTGCGTGATTGGAATCCGTTCGAAGTGTGGGGAGAGGGTCCAACGACAAATTCTTACAAATTAATACATCTATCTGGGATCCGACTTGCGGCCGACCGCGATACGTAAGGAATATTTTATTGGTCTCTAACACAATTCACTAATACCGGCCACGTTGACATGGAGTGGTTTTGATTCAAGGGTAGCGAACAACTTACACGTATATTGGTTCAATTGTAATTCGTAAAGATGTCTCGACACAATGAAGTGCTACGTGTTTATTTATTTATTTTATGAAAATAAGGGATGAGACGAGCAGGACGTTCAGCTGATGGTAATTGATACGCCCTACCCATTGCTACAATGCAGTGCCGCTCAGGATTCTTGGAAAATCCAAAAATTCTGAGCGGCCCTACATTTGCGCTCGTCACCTTGAGACATAACAAGATGTTTCTCATTTGCCCAATAATTTCACTAGCTACGGCGCCCTTCAGACCCAAACACAGTAATTTAAAAAAGACGCCGTTGTTGTACCCATAATCTAGCCGGCGTACTGTACAAAGGAGCCTCCCACTGGTATATATATATATATATATATATATATATATATATATATATTCTTTCGCGATATATAAGTAGGCCAGAAGTTTTGTTTGTAGCCATAACCCGGCGGGGATTCATTTCTAATCTCCGCGTATAATCTGCTGCATCGGCGTTGTGTGACGTCACTGCTCGTTGTTTCGAGAGCAATCGAGGCGCCAATAAAAAAGGCGATCGTCGCCCCGAGCCCGACACTGAGGACCGACTTATTTACAGAACACCCTGCCTTCCATCGCTATTTATTTTATTGACTACCATTTGTTCTGACTTTTATCGCTACCTACTTCCCGGATAAAACAACATCAGGTAAAGATCGGTCATTGGTATCGAGAGGGAATGTTTTCTTATTCTATATGTTGATAACGTAAATGCTTTATCAAAACATCTTCAGTGTTAAAGTTTATTTTTATATAGGCACTATTAAATAATTTTATTAATAATATTCTCAAATGATTATAATATATTGATAAGTCAATAGCACGTAGGAATTAATCTATATATATTAATGAAAATGGTCATTGTTTGAGGCTCTTTCACGCCTAAGCCAATGATCGTATCGACATGAAACTACCACCATTCGATGCGAAATTAATCCTAGATGGTTCATGGTTACTTATTGTATTTTTTATTGTATTTGTAATAAGATTTTTTATTGTATTTTAAAATCCGCACAGAGAAGCGGGCGGGAAGGGCTAGTACTATGATAAAATGATTTAATCCTCATCTTAGTCTCTTTAGAATAACTTCATTAGAAGTGATTCTAAAGTTAAATTACAAAATATTATTAAAAGGCATAAAAGGATTCCTTTAGAATCTCTATTCTCTATCACACGAAATACCATATTATTTGAATTTAATACCTATGGTTAGTTACTTTCTAATCGCTTATGCACACATGTTTATCTGGACCGTAATTTTTTTAATGAAAATAAACAACGAGACGAGCAAGACGTTCATCTGTTGGCTGTTGAGACGCCCTGCCCATTACAATGTAGTGCCGCTCAAGATTATTGAAAATCCCAAAAATTTTGATCGGCATTACAAATGCGCTCATCTTCTTGAGACATAAGATGTTAAGTTTCGTTTGCCCAGTAATTTAACAAGCTATGGCGCCCTACAGACCGAAACAGAATAATGCTTACACATTTCTGATTCACGGCATTAATAGGCGCCGTTGTGGTACCCATAATCTAGCCGTCATCCTGTGCAAAGGCATACTAGATCATGATGAAATGTATAAAAAAAATCAAAACGACCACTATACTTAAATATATTCAAATAATTACAAAGGTAGAAAATTATTTAGGTTTACAGTACAATTAAAAATGTTAAGTTTTTACTTTTTTTACCAGTGTGAGGCTCCTTTTCACAGGATGACGGCTAGATTATGGGTACCACAACGGCGCCTATTTCTGCCGTGAAGCAGTAATGCGTAAGCATTACTGTGTTTCGGTCTGAAGGGCGCCGTAGCTAGTGAAATTACTGGGCAAATGAGACTTAACATCTTACGACTCAAGGTGACGAGCACAGTTGTAGTGCTGCTCAGAATTTTTGGGGTTTTTCAAGAATCCTGAGCGGCACTGCATTGTAATCAGTCTCATCCCTTATTTTCATTAAAAATAACCTTTAAATTAAAAATGATCCATTGTTACATTTATTTGTGGAGGTAACAATCAGGTCAGAAGGGCAGGTATCCAGTAGCATGCTCCCTGACTCCTGATGCCTGATAGCCAACCCCATTCTCTCCACATCATTGCACTCGGCCCACAGATTTATTTGCATGCGGGCCGCTGACCAGGAACCATTAATGCCATTACGTATATCTTATCAACCAGCACAAGAATTATTGCTGTTTTTGAGACCAAAAATATAACAATAAAGAGAATGGAAAACAGACACGGTGGGCCGGATATGATTTCCGCTATATATCTTTTTATAGGGTTAATAGACGGTGGACGATTCAATAAATAGTCAATTTATTTCCTGGGGGGAATCCTTTTATTTATCTGTGCTAAAGACATGTTATTTTGAATTGTAATGGTTGAAAAATAATAATAATTAAATGACACAAATAAAGCTGAAAACAAAATTATGAACGATGCGGGACTTGAACCCGCGACCTCTCGCGTTGCGTGCGAGCGCTCTTTCCAACTGAGCCAACTGTTGGAGTGACGTATCGTCATAAAATCTTATCGCTTTATTGAACTCTCAGGTTGTGGCATCATCTACAGTCACTTGAACGGTTGGAAAGAGCGGTCGCACGGAACGCGAGAGGTCGCGATTTCGAATCCCGCATCGTTCCTAAAATATGTTTTCAGTTTTATTTGGGTAATTAATCCTAGAAGTGAGGTTTATCACTTTAAATATAACAAATTGTTTAGATTAACAAGAGCGACATCTCAAGTAAATTTCCTGATATGCAAATATTGGGGCAGGTTAGGAACTGTAAAGTAGATCCTGTAGATGACTACAGTTTGAAGCCACAGCCTGAGAGAAGAAGAGTTGACTCTTTCTGTTAATAAATTTCACCCCGATAGATGGATTAGGAGATTAAATATTAACGTTATAGCAATATTTCTTATAAAAAGTGCTGTTATTCTTTATAACTAATATTATTTAATTTATACAATTATGATCCAACAGACGTTTTGTTACAACATAATAACAGTTCCATTTTACCAGTGGGAGGCTCCTTTGCACAGGATGCCGGCTCGATTATGAGTACCACAACGGTGCCTATTTCTGCCGTGAATCAGTAATGTAAGCATTATTGTGTTTCGGTCTGAAGGGCGCTGTAGCTGTAATACTGAGACTTAACATCTTATGTCTCAAGGTGACGAGCGCAATTGTATAGCCGCTCAGAATTTTTCTCTCAAGAATCCTGAGCGGCACTGCATTGTAAAGGGCTGGGCGTATCAATTACCATCAGCTGAACGTCACATGCCTTACTGTCATAGAAAAAAAAGAACAGCTGTCAAGAAAATCTTAATCAATGAAAGGAATAGGAAATATAAGAAAAATTTATTGCTTACCGAATGATCTGTATCGACTTGTAATAAGATCTCTTTGACTGTACTGTTTGTATCTGGCTAGTTTTGATGACATTCAATGTTGCAAAAAGAAAAACATTAGTAAATATTGTTTCAAGCTATTTTCCGTTTGTCTTCTCTCTTGTTTAGTCTAGTGAATCTAATGAAGAAATTCGATAGAACCTCGTTTCGCGATTTCAACGGTTTTTTCCTAACTCAAATATACCAACATGTATCAGTATCTATGTACATACATATTATGTACAAACATACATATCAGGGACATACTAATATTTAGAGGTGTGGGTAACGGAACCAGTGTCGCGAGTACGATAGTTTTTTCCTAACATAAAAATACCAATATATATGAGTATCTATGTACGTACATACGTACAAACATACATATCGTGTACGTATGTATATGTAATATTCAGAGGTGTGGGTAATGGAAACAGTGACGCAAGTGCAATGGATTTTTCCTTACTCAAAAATACCACCATGTATGAGTATCTGTGTACGTACATACGTGCAAATATACATATCATGTACATACTAATATACAAAGATGTCGGTAACGGAATCA
>CATIXQ010000031.1:2123183-2228123 GCA_949711755.1 Leptidea juvernica
TAAGAACACAAAACTGGTCTCCTGATTCATATTTATGGACTGACAAAAAATGGCAGCCCTACTGTCACTATTTAAAGACATCATGACTTAGTAGCCCAACCTACATGTCTGGAATACACAAATATTTATTAAACTTTAAACACGAATTCCCTAAAAGGTGAGGTTTGAGGCTTGTAACGTTTTTCAGGAACTACGTCCAATTATTAGTCTTACTGACAAATCTTAAGATTTAGATATTATTCAGTACTTAAAACTATTACGTTTCGAGTTTCTAGTCCTCATTTTAGTTAATTCGTGCAACCGTTCATGAAACACATCACGAGATAGACGTAACTTTTTATGGCCTGATTATGCAGTATGGGTCTCTTTGATAGCTGGAGGCATTCTTGACCGCGCCGAGTCAATTTTATTGAATGCCAAATTATTAGGTACGACTATAAATAAGTAACAAAGTAGGGAGTGACATAAAATTCCTGATTGTCGATAGTTAGATATAATACAATACTTCAAGTCATAAATAAAAATACAGCAATAAGTAAGATTGTTAGGTATTTAAGAGGACATAAAGTGAACTTAGAATATGGCTTGTCTTTCAATCTACATATTTTCTACTTACTTTCTGTTTAAATATTTTCTTAAATTCAGTGCCATTTCTCTACAAAGACAGTTCACTCGTTAGTATTAATAGTTATAAAAAAATGCAAAGCCGATTTTCATGAAAATAAGGAACGAGACGAGCAGGACGTTCAGCTGATGGTAATTGATACGCCCTGCCTATTATAATGCAGTGCCGCTCAGGATTCTTGAAAAACCCCAAAAATTTTGAGTGGAACTGCAACTGCGCTCGTCACCTTGAGACATAAGATGTTAAGTCTCATTTGCCTAGTAATTTCTCTAGCTACGGCGCCCTTCAGACCGAAACACATTAATGCTTACACATTACTGCTTCACGGCAGAAATAGGCGCCATTGTGGTACCCATAATCTAGCCGGCATCCTGTGCAAAGGAGCCTCCGGGTCTGGTCTGGACTGGTCTAAATAATTAGTCCATTTTCTTTTATTTATAAACAGGAAAAATATCTATTATTACTATTTACTTTTTTGTGGTACAAGAGCTTAAGATATCTATATCAAACAAAAACCTATTCGACAAATCTATATATTACTAGTGTTTGCCCAGATAATTCAAGCATAATTAATATTCATATTTAATATATTATGTAACGTTAGTAAAGTTTTTTCATCAAAAGCAAAGAAAAATACATTATCGTTTAGTACTGAAACGAAATGAAATTTAGTTATTACGTCGATTACATTATACATTCTAGATCTTAATATATTGATAGTAGTCTCTTCTGTTGGGCTAATTTGAATTAGTATGCAAATAAGTTTAAGTACCAACTTTAAATCAAAAAATCCTTATTTAAGTATAATGTTATTTAGGATCAGTGGCCTTAAACTAGTTTATACAGTAATCGGTACTGAATATTGTCAACTGCCAACTATATACTATCTGAAATAATAGTTAAAAATATATCACAAAATTTTAAGACATGTTACAAATTATTGGCGTTTTGGCTTACTGAATTTCTTCTATATTTAAAATTCTATTTTTAGTTTTCACATCTATTAATAATATAAGATATCAGCGCCTCTTAATAATAACACTTCTGGCGAATAAACATCGATAAAATTTATAGTTAATGCACACCACTAAGTTAGTGTCATCGTATGTGTACCGTGGACCGGGCGGGCGACAAATCAAGCCACGAGCTGCATAGGGCGGCCCCGCATCGACAGGACCTGATTTATAACAGCCTGTTAAGATACCAGCCGAATCTATAATCTGATCTGATATAGCTCGAATATTTAATATATTGACGGACCCGTTGAGCGAATATGTATTGTGGATTGGTCAGTCTGCTGAGAACGTTAAAACATAATATTTTTAATAATTTACACCATAATATTTATAGCTTTAAAGTCTATGTTATAAAATGATTATGGGTACGTAACTGAGTGTGGCGAAATAAGTATTTAATGGAATAAATATGCGGTTATTACGAGTTTGTAGCCTAAGCCATTGCTAAACACCCTTGCTACGAATCTATAGGACTACAAAAAGACGTAGTAACAAGTAGCTACATTAAAATAAATGTTCTGTTATATGAGACAGCTGGTGACAAGACAGTAATGCGCGTAGAGGTCCTAGTGACTTCAGTCTATCGTAGCGTGCTACGAACCATGCATTCCTTTTCGTGTCTCTCCCTACGACATACCCTCAGCTCTATCTATACAGTTTTATCTTTTACAGCTATTTGCTACATTTAATTTCATGGCCAAAATGAATTCAAAACCAACCGATTGTATTCTGTGGACATTTGGTTACTTCTTTTAAGGACCAGACCCTTGAGTTTTTTTTTTATGACAATTAGGGACAATCAGGAAGTTCAGCTGATTGTAAATGATACGCCCTGTCCATTACAATGTAATGCCGCTCAGGATTCTTGAAAAACCCAAAGCTTCTGAGCGGCACCACAATTGTGCTCGTCACCTTGAGACATAAGATGTTAAGTCTCATTTGCCCAGTAATTTCAGTAGCTACAAAGCCCTTCAGACCGAAACACAATAATGTTTACACATTACACGCTGGTAAATTATTTAGATTTAGATATTTATGAGTACATTACTTCCGGTCAGTAAATTATAAATAATTACGATTATCAACTATTTCTGTTACATTATAAATTTTAGAATATTTTTTTTACGTAATTATCGCTAATCTCCGAAACAAGTTCAAACCAAAAACCCTTCGTAACTGGGGGCTCTTAAGCGAGCGTTAATGTTCGGGTACCGTGGTAAATCTCTTGTAATCCGTCGGAGGACAAATATAGTCGAAACAGATAAGGTGCGTCCGGCCACTCGCGTCGGTGTTAATGCGCCATTTGTATGATGATGCCAGCTGACCGGTCCCTGGGGCACACTCTTATACGTGCCTGATCGCAGCGGTTACTTACAGGGTACAATGGTTTAACTTATTCTTCGCTTATGTTAATATATTGGTGATTATGGGACTTTAGCCTTACAGTGTTAGAAAGAATTTTATAAACTTTTTTTGTCTTTTTTAATTATACCAATAAATTATAGTCAGACTATTGTAGTAATAGGGGTTAAAGTATGAAATTGCCGTTTTATTGTAATAGGTACTTCGAATTGACATAAAACCTTCATGGTTTGATATTTTTGAGTGAAACTTCTTTCATACCTATGTAGTTCTTCTTTTTAAAAAAAAGTGCATCATTCGTTTATCGACTTTCAGTTGTTTTTTTATTCAGTTTAGACAAGAAAGATGGATAGTTCGAAAATCGAGTGATTTGAATATGAGTTTCGACGCAGAACTAAGTGTGCGTCCACACTGAATGCGCGGTGACTGAGGCCTAGGCGGGTGCGCCATGCGGGGGCGTGAGGTGGCCGCAGTGACGCGCGACCTTTCGAAGCGGCTAGACGTTTTATCAGGTGTTGCAAACCATGGACGACGATTTGGTATTTTTACTAGATACTAATCCTATCCTACGATGTGAGGTGCTCAACATGAGAGATGGTGTGCACGAAATAAATAAAAACAGAGAACAATGTGGTGAATTTTATAATTTGTATGAAAAAATGAGATTATATCCTACAAAATTTTTTGAGTACACTAGAATGCCCATATCGACATTTGACTACATTTTAAGTAAAATATCAGATAAAATAACCAAAGAAGATACAAACTTTCGCAAAAGTATTAGTCCTAAGGAGAAATTGTTCATAACTCTAAGGTAAGAATAAAACAAGATTTAAATAATTATAATTTTTCATTTATCTAGAAATTAATTCTGTCAGTTGTGTTAAAAGCTGTTGGTAATCATAAAGTTAATAATTATTGTAGTTTCCGGTAGAATACCCTCCTCTATAATTGTCCTCGAACCCCTGATGAGAAGAAAACTGCATCCTTTCTGTCTCATCTATTATGACTTGGGACATTTTATTTCGAATTCGTAACTTCTGTAATTCACTAAATTGCTTCATTTGAGGCAGGAGACTCATGAAAAAATGATAATCGTCACATTTCTCCAACTGCTCATGAGTAGAGCTCATTTTCTGTTCTATTAGATAATTTTTTTTACGTTCGCATTCTATAAGCTCATCTCTATAATCTGAGGCAGTTTTGCGCTTTGGCGCATTTGAGCGACTGTTGGTTGATGAACCTGGACTAGTCACATTAGTGAATGTCTCCTCAGTATTATGAGAGGACTCGTTAATGGATTCCGAATCGCTATCATGCAGATTTCCCGTCATGGGTTCGGGTGTTATGTCATCGTTTATAAATTGCATAAGTTGAAAGTATGGCCAGGTACTCTCTATATCGTCACC
This sequence comes from Leptidea juvernica, assembly GCA_949711755.1. Classification (NCBI taxonomy): domain Eukaryota; kingdom Metazoa; phylum Arthropoda; class Insecta; order Lepidoptera; family Pieridae; genus Leptidea; species Leptidea juvernica. Next base: position 2,127,596 of record CATIXQ010000031.1, read on the forward strand.
ACCGTCACCAGATCGCGGAGTAGGGACTTTCTTTTTTTCTTTTCGAAACTGATCACGAAGATTTTTCCACTTCTTGCGCAGTTGTTTTTCTGTAACAATAATAATATGTTTAATTCACGTTTATTTTTCAGGTTTCTGTCAACTGGAACTCCGTTTAGAGCACTGGCTTACAGTTTTCGTATGGGGAAAAGTACCCTTGCATCAATAGTTCACGAAACATGCCGTGTTTTATGGACTGAGTTAGTTCCTATTCACATGCCGACACCTACTGAACAACGTCTGAAAGCTATTGCAGAAGATTTTGAAGCTACCTGGAATTTCCCCCACTGCATCGGAGCAATTGATGGGAAACATTGCGAGATAAAAAAACCACCTAAAAGTGGTTCGGCACATTGGAGCTATAAAAAAAGAAATACAATTGTTATGCAATCTGTAGCTGACGCAAACCTCGGAGTAAATAATAATCCATCACGAAGAGCAAAAAATGTTAGGATAAAATTCACAAATTATTTCTGGGAACAGTTTTTAAGAATGTAATAAATATATAATATTAAACTTACCTTCACTTTCAGGAAATTGTTCTTTTATTTCTTTCCACAACTTTCTTGTAATACTGCGGTTATTGTGGTGTACATGTTTACTTTGCCATATAGGTGGTTTAGATTGAATTGCACTTATAAACAGTTCAGTATTCAACGCCATTTTACAAAAACGTGTAATTAAATGAAACCAAATAATAAGCAGACGCGCAAACGCCGAGCGACAAGACCGGACTGGTTTGATATCCCCGCCACCCGCGCTTTAAATCGCATGTTGGCTAGGCCCGTAGTGTGGCCAGAAAGCGCGGACACGAACGTTTGAAAACAACGCGCGCTGTCTCGCTCGAGCCCATCGCGCTAGGCTTCCGCCTAAGTCACTGCACTATGGACACAAAGGCGCGTTTCTTGTGTTTGATAATTCGCACCCGTCGTCGCAACCGCGCTAGGCTCGCAGTCTGGACGCACACTAACGCGGCAGAAACAGCTTGCAATATCAATGTTGCGTTTGGAGAGGGGAATGCTAATGAACGCACCGTGCGATTCAGGTTTAAACGCTTTCGTGATGGAAACTTTGATTTGAAGAACGAATCACGTGGAATACCGCCCACAGATGTGAACAACAATGAATTGAAAAAGATCGTGCAAGCCGATCCTAGCTAAACTACATAGGAATTAGAGGCATGGTTTAACGTTACCTTACCAATAATATTGGCAAGGTAACAAGGAAAAATTTTTGTCTCATGATTTGACATCTGCAGAAAGAAACGCGTGTTGAAACTTGTGTTGCCTTGTTGAATCTGTACAGAAATGAAGGAATATTGGAGCGAATTGTGACACGCGATGAAAAGTGGATTCTTTACGATAACCGTAAGCACAAAATACAATAGCTGACCCCAGGTGTAACGCCGTGTCCTAAAGCAGAGCTACGAATAAAAATGAAATGGTAACTGTTTGGTGGTCTCAGTTATTCACTATAGCCTTCTCCGATCTGGTCAAGCAATAACGGCAGATGTCTACTGTGCCGAATTCCGAACAATGATAGCAAAACTAGCAGTGAAACAGCCCCGACTAATGAATCGATCTTCACCATTATTGTTTCATGATAACGCGAGACCTCATACAACACGAGAAACCATTTTAACTCTACAGGCACTGCAATTAGAAACAATTCGCCAGATGGAGCAAGTCCAACAGACAATTATTTTCGTGATTTGGATAATTTTCTCAGGAGAATGTACAAAATGCATTCATACAGTTTGTCGAATCTAGATCGCTACGGTTCTATCGCAAAGGTATTAATGACCTTCCTATTAGATGGCAGCAATGTATAGCTAGTAAAGGTAATATTTTGATTTAATAATTATGTTCAATTATAACAAAAAACTATTTTTTTTTTTCAGTACAAATCGGCAATTTCCTAATATGAATGAATATGGCATTTGATTCTTAATTCTTTAATTGAACTGATGAGTAGAACGAAGTCACTAACACGGTAAGTTAAATGAATGGGGATACCAATAATCTCCATTGATTACAAAGCTTAGTTGTAAATCCATTTCATATGACAAGAACACCAACACGTTTTAGTGACACGGTTTGTAACGTAAACGAGACAAGTGCAAACACCAGCGGACGATGTGTGCTGTTTGTTTTGAAAAAATGTGTGGCGCGGTCACTTCATTTACATAGTAAACGATACTTAGAATGTATCGTCACGTGCGCGAATAACAACGCGTTTATTAAAAAAAAACAAAAATGAATTGTATTTAATAAAAAACTAAATAACACGCTTTTTATAAGGTTTTTTTGGTATTCGAAAATTTCCTAATAATTAGAAAAATCGGTTAAAGATAATGGTTGAAATTTAAAATTAACACCAATTCCTCCTATAAAGACGATATGCGAAAATTATGTAAATTAACAAAAATCTTATTTCGCAAAGTTTGAACGTAATCTGGCCGTTTAAAGTGGGTCAAAATCGTGACCAAAACAGTCGGTTACACACAAATATCCATACAGGTAATAAAAGCGTGTAAAAAAGGTTTAAATTAGGAATAAGTAGGGAAAAACAGAGTCATAGACTGACTGACTAAGAGACAAAGAAGCCTCCCAAAAAATAATCATTAACATGTTTATGACGCAATCCGCGGTGACGGCTTACTAAAAATTAGCTTATTACACCTAAATACTTTTTAATTTCAACAAATATAATCGGTTACATATTAATAAACGAAATAATTTGCGGGAGTTCACCGCTCGAGTGTCCCTTAGTCGGCTTAAGCCCACTTTGCCAGAAACGAGCGTTACATAGCCGAGAGTGACGGCTCATTGTGACAATGCTCAGCGCACGAAAAGAAGTTTTCACTTCAATATAGAACCAACGACCTGCCTCCAAGGATTTCTCTTTCCGATATGAACTTAATCTGCTTTTGTGTATTATACAGGGTGGTTTTTTGAGAAGGGAGGTGATGGCCAAGTCAGAAACTACGAGACTAAGAGAAAAGTCGTGAACGGAATCATGCCCTCCTTTTATAAGAAACCAACAACTGCATATTTTGTATTTACCCGAATGAATTTACAAAAAAAAATTTTAGTACTACGTTACGTACTAGTTACTACGTTCTACACATCAAATAGAAATTCAAATATTTTTATTCAAAATATAATATAATGTCACTTATTGAAAATCAATAAAAGCGGCCAAGTGTGAGTCGGACTCGCCCATGAAGGGTTCCGTAGCAGCAAGTAAAATAATATAAAAGTTCTTTAATAAAAATATTTCAGTGCAGTGCTAAATATGCAGTTGTTGGTTTCTTATAAATCGAGGGCATGACTCCTTTCACGACTTTTCTCTAAGTCTCGTAGTATCTGACTAGGCCATCACCGGCCTTCTCAAAAAACAACCCAGTACCTATAATATACTTACAATGAAAACTATGTGCCCACAATAAACATTATGGTATATGCGAAAAGGAGATGGATTCAACCGATCTTAAAAAGTCAGCATTGATAACTTTTAGCAATTTAGTGTATTGAGAGGCGGTACAACGAACAGTGGGATATATTAGTAATTATTATTATCGTCCGTAGAATTGGTAGACCCAACGAAGATAAGCCAAGGCCTATTAACAGAGAGGATGACCTCCAATTATGATTCAAAGAGTACAATGGAAGAATATTTTTTTATGAAAATAAGGGATAAGACGAGCCGGACGTTCAGTTGATGGTAATTGATACGCCTTGTCCATTACAATGCAGTGCCGCGCAGGTTCCTGAAAGACTCAAGAATTCTGAGCGGTACTACAATTGCGCTCGTCACCTTGAGATAAATAGATGTTAAATCTCATTTGCCCAGTAGTTTCACTAGCTACGGCGCCCTTCAGCCTCATAATCTAGCCGGCATCCTGTGCAAAGGAGCCTGTCACTGGTAAAATGATGTAGGAGCATCGGCTTTAAAATATATTTTAAATACCTACATACTTTTTATCATACACAATTTGCGCTTTAAACAGTCAAGCCATTTATGAGTAGGACACAAAGATAAATACACTATTTAGATAAATAATTGTAATAATGCAGATTTGAATTTATTTCAGTCAGCCATGAAAGTTTCTAAATTACAAATTTTAATAAGAGAGTTAAAAAATGATAATCTGATCGCAACCACACTCCATGAGATCACTGAAAATATTGTCCAAATGGTTTAGTTGTTTTGCAGTCGGTAGGCAACATACATTAATATGCTCATCGTTTTTATATTATTATCATAGAGAGATAATATTTATTTATTTAAGCGAACTTTACAGTATTTCTATTCTACAAATTAATACTATAAACTATATACATGTATTGCCTTTATACAAAGTTTGACAGGTTAAATTATTATATATATATATTAATGAAATAATAACGCTGGTAAAGAAATGGTATAGTGTGTTTGAATGTGTGTAAAATACAACAATATGTTTTATCTGATATATAAAGTTTAACAACATGAATAATCAATAAACAGCGTGTAATAGATGATGGTGAAATTTAAATATAAAATATCTCTGATGTTGAATGAGTTAGCATTAATTCTGAACACGTCATTAGCGGTTATCACTTCATTCCAGATGAAAAATCTTTAACAGCTTCCGACGACACTCATGTACGCATTAATGATTTATTAATTTCCACCGCCGCTAAATATGCTGGATCTCTGCATAATGAGCCGTTGCTCGATAATAACCCTCCAACACTTACTGCCGTCAACTTTATCTACTCTTTGTACATGCGAGAAAGCTGTTCCTACAACGCCTTTATCACGATGAGATGTCAATAAATAGTAAAAGATCTCCGATTCTAAAAGGTCTCGGAGAAATTATCATTACTACGAGGAATATGTAGTTACCTCTTTCACCCAATTGTTTTTTTATTTAATAGGTACACACCACACAACAGAATTACAACAAATACATAATAAACAAAAAAAACTATCAGCTAAATACAAGATAGGCTGTAACTCCACGAGGGTGTGTACACAGCATGTTTAGCATAAATTAATAACTATTAAAATACAATAATAATAGCGATTTTAAAACTAGCTTTAGGTAATGTAATATTATAAAAGAAAAAGACAGAAAATATATATTTGTACACATAGAAGTGAATAATTATGGTAATAATATTAAGAATTTTTTAAATAATTTAAACTAATTAAGGAATTTATATAAACTATTAAATTTCCATTTAATTAATGCAACAAAAATAAATTTTATACAAAATGCTTTTAAATAACCATTTAGTATGCAATTTGAATTTCAATTCTGTATCGCGTATAATATCGCTTGTAAACCACACATTTAATCCTTTTTTCATACTCTTTTTAGGGACGCACGACTCAATAACATTATATTATATCCAATATATAAAATTCTCGTGTCCCGGTGTTTGTTACCAAACTCCTCCAAAACGGCTAAGCCGATTTGTATGAAATATTGTGTGCATATGGGATAGGTCTGAGAATCGGCCAACATCTATTTTTTCATACCCCTAAATGATAAGGGTGACCCACCCCTAATTTTTTTTTTTATTATGATTCAAAATTGAAAAATATATACAACCTCAAATTTTCGGCCTTTTACAACTATTTTTGTCTCGCAATTTTTATATTATTCTGTTCCATCCACAAATCCGCTATAGGGTGATGCAATGGCAATCGAGTACGATATATTTGGTAGGTCTGAGAATCAGTTGCAACTATTTTTTATAGCCCCAAAAATTTAAATTATTGATTTTTTTTATTACTTTATATTATGGCAATACAACGTTTGCTGGGTCAGCTAGTGATATTATAGAAATAAGTTATTCCTGAATGTCAGAATGAATGAAACATCAGCTGTAGCCAGAAGACCATCCCAAGACACCGATGACATTAGTCATTTTCGAAAATGTAACCATGAGCAATTCTCTTGGTTACATTTTCGAAAATTCCAGACTATGGAGGAGCGTTTGTTGCTAGGCTCCAATCGTTAAAGTGTTTGGCTGTGCGGAATATCTATTTTGACGTAAATAGGAGGATGATAAAGATAAGGTAGGATCATGCCCTTCGTGTCAGAGACTATAGCTTTTACTGCTGTTGGACAAGTACTACATCTAGAATGAGAGTTTACAATATTATTAGGATAGTCCATAAAGTGATACGAAATATGAGTAATAACGAAGTATGTTTGAGGACGCACTGTTTAAGTTTAAATTTCTTAATATTACCACAAGTCCTTTTAATTCAAGGATAAAACTTTCTATTTTACACAATAAATTCATGAAGTCTTCATAGGAGGCACCTGGTTTTATATAAACGATACATATAAGCATATAATGATCCTGTATCGTACAAGAAACAAGAAACCTATAAATCTTCACCTGTGCTCGTTTCTAGCTCACGTCTTCGCTGCATAAGAATACCTGAATTAGCTACAATCATGACGTCACCACACCGCGACCCTCTGTCACGACGCAATACGCTCCAGTTGCCACTGGCTATTTCTGCGTCTTTGATGGTATTGTCGAGGAATGACTCCGTAACTGTGTCACAGGTTTGTAACAATAGATTCATAGTCCATAGTTTACTAGTGGGAGGCTCCTTTGCACAAGATGCCGGCTAGATTATGGGTACCACAACGACGCCTATTTCTGCCGTGAAGCAGTAATGTGTAAGCATTACTGTGTTTCGGTCTGAAACCGTAGCTAGTGAAATTACTGGGCAAATGAGACTAACATCTTATGTCTCAAGGTGACGAGCGCAATTGTAATGGCGCTCAGAATTTTTGGGCTTTTCAAGAATTCTGAGCGGCACTGCATTATAATGGGCAGGGCGTATCAATTACCATCAACTGGTGTCCAAATTTTTGTTTTTGTTTTAAGGCCAACAACGTTTTGGTACATGATATTGAGGGAAGCATGGACTTTTAAGCTATTAATGCAGGTGTTAGTGCGGTTTCCGAAAGGTCTGAAGTCTGGCTTCCGTCCAGTTTCCTGATGGTTTACGAAGATTAATCCAGGTCTTGATTCTCGCATTGATTGGCCAGACCCATGACGCCTCAGCGTAAATATTACTTGTTATAAGGTGGTACTGCGTTACGTAGTACCTACTTCAAGGATATGTTTATAATTATATAGATATTATGAAGATAATAAACGCCAAAAATAACCCCATTTACGACCGATCCCAATATACTATCTACAGATAGAGATAAATTACTACCTTCTACTGTCAGTAATTAGCTGCCAATAATCTAAAGCTGTCCCAATATACCCGATAAGTCATTCTTATCGCCTTATATTGGGACGCGTGAATTGAAATTTTCATACAAACTTCTGTCGCTGGTAAGCTATACGTCGTCCTATTGACAGACAGCGTGTACGTATAAGGTGAGTTACCGTCGGTTTATCGGGACAGAAAAGTCAACGATAGTTACGATTTATATCTGAAGTAAGAGATGGACTGAATATTGGGAGCGACCTATATAATCTTTTACTGATTATATTCTCCTCCATGCTTCTCATGTAGTTATATAAAATCTAGTATAGCTAATGATATGAAATCCTTGTTAGTTGTTTAGTTGTTGGAGATACAAGAGCATTCACATAAAAATCAGTATAATTAATAATGGACAAAGAAATTATAATCACAAATATTGTGTTACCACCCAGTTAAAATTACAATAATATATGTATAAAGTAAAATAATATAGTACAATTAAATTTAAAAATTTAATAAATTAAAATACAATTCTGTATTCAGGTCTAATTATTTCCTATTAGCCTCCTGGTGCACTGAACGCCAATGCTTGTGAATTGAGCAATCCAGACACCCGGCCAGCGTTCTCAGGATCTCATTCTTGGATTCTCGCAATCGGCTCCAGAATGTTGAGATAAACAATTTCATGATCGCAAAGAAATCCGGTACTCCGGCCTCGGCGAACATGGCCGACACGTTACAGTACCGAGGCTACTTCATCAGGATACGATACGCATCATTGTATTAATGGCCGTTTTCAATAACCTATCTACCCTTAGTTTAACTGCTTTATACATTGCTGTCACCGTTTAATGTCAAGATCTTATCTATCATAGGCGAGTCCGACTCGCACTTGGCCGCTTTTTAGCTGTTGTCTAACAGCAAGAGACTCTATCTGGACGTACCTATAAATTATCTAAGCTATTATCATCAAAAACTAACATTACGGGCTTATGAACGAACAGTAATTTTGATTGAAGGAACAATTTACAATTCCTGTGAAATGTCAACTGCTTGACATCAAAAAAAAAAGCGTTAAAAGCGTCAGTAGCGCAATAGACAAAACCGTAAACTTCGACCACGGTGCGCCCGGTTCGATCCTCGCCCGACACGATGTGTGCAACACACATTAATGTGTTTTCGGTCTTCGAATGTGTGTAAATTAAATCGACGGTTTATTATGTCGGAAATGCTCTTGTGATTCTTCTGGTGTTACGAGAAAGTAGGTATAGGGCGTGGTGATCACTTATCATTACTAAAGAATATAATATTATAGTTCCAGTATAGAATCTCACTCCGTAATATCAATTAAAGAAATAGGGACTCTGGCTGCGATACAATAAGGTGCAATTCAGATCGCAATGCGCAAAATACCTAGATTTGTATTCAACTAGAAGTTGCTTCTCTTCCTATCTGGTGACTCTTACCTCTTCTCACGACGTTAGGGTTGTTTTTTTATATGGAAGACAGGACAACTAGCGTACGGAGCATCTGATGTTAAGTGATCACCGCCTCCCACATTCTCATGCAGTACCAAAGGAATCACAAGAGAGTTGCCGGACCTTTAAAAAAGCTTACGCGCTATTTTTTGAAGGTACCCATGTCGTATCCTGGAAACACCGCACAAAGAAGCTCATTCCACAGCTTCATCGTACGTGGAAAAAAGTTCCTTGAAAATTGCACTACAATCGTGTCGTGCGAAGGTGGAATTCGGTGGTCCAACCAAAGTCAAGTCAAACAAAACAGCTCTTCGGAACACTCACCGTTATAAATGCGGTAGAAGACACACAATGAAGCGACCGTCCCTATGCAACTCCAAGTTAGCTAGCCGTTCACAGAATACTGGGTCCCCGACAATTCGAGCAGCTCTGCGAAAAACGGAATACAGGCATTAAACCTACGTAGTATAATAGGTACTTATCATGAAGGGTAATTTTAAATAACAATAACCACTTTAAAAAAGATTACTTTTCAGCGTCTTTAGGAAGCTTAAAAATTTTTAATTTGGATCGCAATAATCTTAAATATGTTTTGTATTTTTTTTATGTTTATCTACTTTTAAAATATCGGTTGGACCGGTGAAGTATACGGGGAGTGAGGCAGGCCTGCCAGTACATGTATGTTCGTTTGTCCTACATGAGAAAGACGTTGCTAAAGAAGTTTTGACCTGAACAAATCAACAGATACAAATAATGATAAAATAACACACAAGTTCGACATATATCTATGGGACGAAATATAACTACGCTTATGTAATTAAACTTTAATTTTATAATATCCCTTATCAGAGATGTGAATGGCAGTAGATCTCTTGGGACTTCTCTCAGTATGGGGGTCTATTCTCGGACCGTCACTCTTCCTTATCTATATAAATGATCTTCCTAATCTTATAGAGAAAAAACAGGTAGCATTGTTTGTGGACGACACTTCACTGATTTGAAGTGAAAAGAAACCAAACTATGACGTATGACGAAGTGAACGATATTCTATCTAACATCGTGTAATGGTTTAGCGCTAATAACCTATTGTTAAATAGCAAGAAAACGAAATATATAAAATTCATCGTACCAAATGTCAAAAATATTGATTTGTGCATGTGTTTTGTTAAACGAAGAGGTGATAAAACCGGTGGAATCTGCTATATTTCTTGGCATTACTCTGGACTCCAATTTACAATAGGGCGATATTGAAGCATTGGCGAACAGACTGAGTTCTGTAGCATACGCAGTTAAAAATATTAAATAATTATCTGACATAGATACGGCGTGACTAGTATACTTTAGTTATTTCCATAGTATAACTGCTGCCGATAATAATACAATATTTGTGCTGCAGAAAAGGGATATTCGCAATATTTATAACCTAGGTGATAAAGAATCATTGAGAGGAAATTTCAAAGAAATTAACATCTTGACTGTTGCTTCTCCATATATTCTTGATTATGTAATGTATGTTTATAGGCACTTATGTGAATTTGCTAGAAACTGTTATAACCATAATGCTAACACCAGGAACAGTCACAAGCTTATAATGCCTACTACTCGGCTAAGTCGAGTTAGTGAGTCATTTCTGGGGCAATGTATAGGCTTTTACAACAAGATCCCAGAAAATGTTCAAAACAAAAGTATTACTTTATTCAAAAGAATTGTTAAAAACGTTTGTGTGGTAAATGTTACTATAACATAAATGACTTACTTCATGATAGCACAGATTGGGAATGGAGCGACCGCCCTCAGGCTATTAAATAATAAGTTTAATTGTGCAATATTACTTTGTAAACATATTTTTGATGAAAAAAAAGCCAGCTGAGTTTGTTGCGCCCATTCTTCTCAGGCCTGAGGCATTCACTTTGGAATGGGTGGTAGTTTTTTTGTACTTTCAATAAGTGATGTCACATTCTATTACGAATAAAAATATTTGAATTTGAATTTGAATTTGAGAGGTCATGGTCACACTGCATCTAAAAATCGACATACTCGTTCCATAATGTTTGGGAATGGAAATCTTATTGCTATATTTATTTATCAATACTTTAAAATATGTGCCTCGTAACTCTGCCACTGTTGTCCGGTATTGCCAGATTCACTACCAAAGTAATTTTTTAGAATGCCACTGGAAGCATGATTTCCAGAACACCGATGTGAAAGTCGACAATTACCGCAAACTTACTGGATTTCCCTTATAGTAGTGGTTTAATCCAGATACTGCTAAAACTCACTGGAGATAGATCCAAAGCTTAGAACTTCTGCTGTAGCAGTGTTCACTAAAAGTTTTTCATGTCTCCATCATTCAGTCGAATTAGCTTCTTCTGATACAGTTTGAAAATTTATTGTATCTAGACGACGGTTTTCTCTATGACTTTGTTCTGGTGGGGCTTTATACAATTTTGTTTGTGTTTAATATATACGAAGATAATAATAAATCTTTATTGCAGGCATAAAATCCCATAACACAATATTTAGTCGTACAAATAAATAAAATAGTATAAAATAAAATTTTAAAATTTTTACAATTATTCAATTCCATCAAATAAAAGCATAAAGAAAACAGCTTTTTGTGCAAAGCTATTTCCTATTTGCTTCCCGATGTGTCGAGATGCAAGATGGACCAACTATCTGGTCATGATCGCCGGAATATGTTGGATGAGGGCAGCGCCGATCGTCGTGGAAACCTTTGGGGTGACCTTTCTCCAGCAGTGGACGTCTTCCGGCTGATGATGATGATGTGTTGAGAGCCAATGAGCTATCATTGGACTACACAGGTCCTGGCCCACCACCTGGAGGATGCTGTTACCAGAGCTACGCAATCTTTATCAGAAGGAAGATATACGAACACTGATAACAGCAATGAAATCGGGCATTCCCGCCTCGGCGAAAATGCTCGACGCGCTGCAGTCCTCCGGAAACTTCATAAGAATGCGATATGCATCATTATATTGCACCCTTATGGTGCTGAAGGACGCCCTCTTGTATCGGTACCTTAATAGGCAGGAATAGAAACACTGGCATTATGCCCTGAAGAGGGTGCCCTTCACTTCATCACGGCATTTAGCAAATCTGCGCGCGAGCATGGTTCATCAAACCGACAATGCCCGCCTTTCCCACTCCTTGTCGAGATTGTCCTTGCGATCGTCAATGACGATGTGTCCAAGGTATTTGAACTGCTCAACAACCGGAACCGCTGTTCTATTAAAATACACTTCGGGAACTCTCTCCGAACCCTTTCCCGCTTTGAAAACAAGCATTTTAGTCTTCGAGACATTGTAGTTCAGTCTTTGAGAATTGGCACAACTCACCTCACTCACAGACTGACAGTAACTTTCTGAGACCTTTGATCGACTGGCTAAGGAGCACCATATCGTCCGCATATCTCAGGTTATTAAAACAAACATTATCGATATGGTAGCCAACTCCAGCGCTCGTCAGCCCGACTATCATGTCGTTAACGTACGCATTAAAAAAGTCCGGAGAGGTTAGTCCACCCCGACGAACCCCGCATTCTGACCTATAGGCATCAGCAGTCGTGTCGCCCCACCTCACATGATTCGTTTGTCCCCCGTACCAGTCTCTTAACACCTCCACCCCTGTTTCAGGGAGACCTGAGGCACGCAATTTGCTCCAGAGGATTTCATATTTCACTAGATCAAAAGCGTGGCTCAGATCCAGAAAGCAAAGATAAACAGACGTGAGGATCACATAGTAGCCAATTGTGTGCTTGAGGCTGACGATGGCCGAGTCTGTTGATACACCGGGATGAAATCCAAACTGTGCCTCATCTATAAACACTTTCTGCAGTAGTTGCAATAGCTGCTCACACAACTAGCCCACTACGGTGCCCAGAGAAATATAATAAGCCTAGTCATCTAGTCTTTTCTAATCTTGGATAAGGTATTGGGCATGATAGAGCTCTTAAAAATATCTAATGTGATACTCTGAAATAAATATCAACGACTAAAAATCGAAATAGGAAAATTTTATATTGATTTTTCCCTTTCCTTCTACGACAACTATGCCCTGTGGTTGATCTTCGTTTTTTTTGACTGAACGAGAAAATCAGCAATCTTTTCATTCGTCTCTTTATCGTTATTTTGCTTTCTTTCACCTCCTCGATCCAGCCTTATAAAAGTAATATCTTAAAAATGGTTTTTTCCCAGATCCATAGTCTGTTAATATAATTTATTAATCACCGTGTATATAATAAAAATATAAAGTTCTATCACTGTCAAGTTCAAATTATTACATTGTCAATGTCATTTTGACAAATTATTCGTGCTTCATATTGATGCAAAATGTCAAAAATCAAAATACTGTGATAGGTTTCGAATAAGTTGTTTGTTTTTACCAAAAAGTGTAAAATAGTGCAGAAAATCATTGTAAATATGTGTTAAAAATAGTTACTCATGTTAAAAAATAAATTAATCTTTCTCGTGCAGTGTTTACTCCAGTTTGCCATTTGTGGAACTAAAACCATACTGTAGTTGTTAGCCTTGAATCAGATGTCATTTAATAAATGAGTTGTTTATTTTACAATTTAGTGCTATTAGATATATTTTCACGATTATATGGCTCTGATGTTTGACTTATGGTTTGCGAAATTATCGAAGAGGCATGTTTTATCCACGTATTCGGGAAAAAGCTGGTGCATGTTTAGTAGTTTTGAGCTGGACTTATCTGGCTGTTCTCTGTGCCGCGTCCACAGGCCCTTGCGATAAAACACGAAGGGTCTTCACTGAATCCAGCGGTATCATTACTGATGGCCCCAGCAACTCAAATTATACACAAGTTCGTAATTACCACCATTACTGCAATCGGGATTATAATTACTTACATAAACACATATTAATTAAAAACTGATTTTCACAATGTCTTTGTACAGGATTCACACTGCGAATGGTTAATTAAGGCTGATAATAAGAGTCAGTACATAACACTAAGTTTTATTCGAATGGGCACAGAATGCTCCTATGATTATGTGTTTGTTTATGATGGAGATTCATTTGATGCTCCACTACTTGGTAGCTTCAGTGGCAAAACAGAACCTCAAAATGTAACTGCATCCAGCGGCTTTGTAAGTATGTCACTTATAATCCTGTTTTCACATCTACCTCATAACTATTTAGTAGTTACCTATTTTATGATATTATGAATGTTCAGGTTCAGTTCAGTTCACAATCTAAGCTACCAGTGTAAATTTTTCATAACAAAGTATCTTAAACAGTGATAGTGTGTTTCTTATTTTTTTTATAAAATTATTAACCATAAATTGTATCTAGCTATTAATCGGTCAAAGATCAAAAAGTCACCATTTTGCTGTGAAACTGAGTTTGATTTAACAATCGAATCTAAGCACTATTGATTAATGAAAACACTACCAACCCTAATTCAGGCTTTAGAAAATTTGATGTGACCAATTTCCAACATTTTTATATAATTTTATATATTACTGTTGTAAAAATAATGAAAAATCTACTAAAAACAGAGACACAATCATGTATGTGATCATTACAAACTGAGTCCTGCTTTGTATATATTATATATATAATATCAAACTTTATTAATGTCACCGATATGACACTTAGAATGTCCAAAAAAATATATTTTTCTTATTGAATTACTGCTATTTCGTAAAGGGTTGAGCTAATGAGAAGAAGTAGCAAGAATGTACACATTGATAATGCCTATATATCTTATGCTCATAATTATTGGAATTTACTATGGTGTACAGTATTCTAGTAAGTATTATCAGTTTTATCAAATTTATATCTTTTGGACTAGATTCATGTTATATCATTTGTTAATTTCTATTATTATCTTCATTTATAAATGATCAAAAGTGAGCTTAATTGAGTATGAGGTTAGAGGTGAAACAGGATTTTATAAGTACAATACAATTTTATACTTACAATGATAATTAATTCCCGATTATTTTCAGATGCTAATACTGTTGTATAGTGATACAAATTATGTTCTTGACGGCTTTCGTGCTACATATGCCATTCATAACTGTCCCAACAACTGCACTGGCAGGGGGCTGTGTATGTCCAACAAATGTTTTTGCGTAGGTACCTGGGGTGGGCCTGATTGTAGTGTTGAATTATGTCCAAACTTGTGCTCGGGAAATGGCCAATGTAAGGGAGATAGATGTCTTTGCAAGAAAGGGTAAGTTTTTACTCAATTTATCAATAATCATTTCAGCCGAAAGATGTCCACTGGACAAAGGACTGCCCCAAAGATCTCCGGACCTGTGCTACCCTCATCTAACTTACTCTGATTTTGAATCTACTAAAGACAAAATATTTATTATTTATATATACATACTAACAGCTTACTTGATATGACATTAAGTGAATTTTTTGTCTTTTAAGTAGACTGATAACAATCACCCATTGGTTCCTACCTAATAAACTACTAAATAACAACCTAAAAATACCTATAGTAAAACAAGAAATCGTACATTATACCAAATCCACCAAAGAATAAATATCACAGCACACAAACTACCTTGCCCGGACTCTAATTAGTAACAAACAACGAGTGTGTCGGCTAAGGCAATAGATCCATCAAGATTTGATCCACATATTGATGATGTCCCAAAATAGGAGACAAATTGCAGTAGCAGAACAAATAAAAAAAAAGTAGACCGATTTTGCAAAGAACACTTACATAAATAGATATCTCTTGTAGGAACAGATTTAGGTAAAAAAATTGTGTTGTTACATTTATGCAAATAATTGTGTATTGGAGTGACACACAATAGCAAATGCTTGATATAATATATTATAATGATCATAATTAGCATAATTTTACTATCTACCATGCAGTAGCTGGCAGATTTATTCATTACTGCATTTTTTATTGCACTTTCCAGATATTAATGGTTATAACAAAGATGTCTTAACAATTATTATCCTTATCATATTTGTATCCGATTCATACTTATAATTGTTTATTATTTATCATTATTCTACCTTAAATCATCTGTTTTAATTTAATACATATATATTTAAATATTGTATTTTTTGTTTATATATTGTTTTAGGATAAATTGGCAATATTATGTAATTATTCTATGCTATTATTAAAAAAATACTGTGTTATATACTCAGTAATAGTGCAAGCCTTAAATATGTAGTATAAAGAATCATGTATATTATATATTACATATCTTATATACACAAATAAAACTGAAAACATAATTTTATAAACAATGCGGGACTCAAACCAGCAACCTCTCGCATTCTTTCTAACTGAGCCAAACGTTCAAGTGCCAAATAACAAATGACAAATTGTAAATGACAAAGAAATTGTTTTACATATTATGTGTTCATACCTGGTGAAAGAACACACAGTCTATCATTATTTTGTCCGACCATCACATACCATTTCTTTGTCTTGCATGTTTACCATCTATTGCCTGAATCAGTGTACATACACTTTTCAATGTAAGATTTACTTTAGGTATTCCGGAGAGTCTTGCTCCCTTAAAAGTAATGATAAGGATGGCAATAACTGGCATTGGCTCTCTCACACAGAAAGTGGGATGACAAAGCGAGCAGCCCACACAGCTGTGTATGTGAATCACACGGACTCTCTATATGTGTTTGGAGGATATGATCTGAATAGAGTATTAGGTTTTTTAGAAATATACAGGTAAGTTTATATGTTTCTTATAAAATATTAGCCGATCTGACAGACATTGTTCTGTACATAATAAATAATATACGCTTTTATAAGAATTTGCCAATAATATTAAAAAAAAATAAGTGAAATAAGTTTTCAAAAAATTTCTGACATTCGTTAATTTGTTTTTGGTTTTTGTTTTTCGTTTCCATTATTAAGATAGGCAAAGGGTTCGAGCTCATACAGCCGTATTTGTTAATATTCAATAACAACGTCATATTTATATGTGCTAATAATAATATAACCTTCAATTTCTTATTATCAATTATTTTATTAATGAGTGAAAATTTTAAAATGTGCGAATGGACATTGAACTGATTTATAAATAGAATATATAATGAAAATAATAATCAGTCAATAAAATGGCGGAACCCCAGGAACATTTAACTCTTTCATCAATAAATAAGAATAAAAGAGAAAATCAAGAACCTGATAATGACCTGACCTGTAAAAAGTGTAAGTGTTTATTTTCTGATGAATAATAATATCAAAATATAAAAATATTATATCATTCTTTGTAAAATATATAAAATCTCACTTGATTAAATAATATTAATTATAGAATATATTAATAAAGGCATTTTTTTTATTTTACATAGAGTAAATGCAAACTTTGCTCAAAAGATGAAGTTAAGTATATCGTCAGCTTTTCCGAAAAAAATTAGCAAAAAATCTAACAATGCTCCTAGCTCTTCAGTAATACGTGTGTGCTTAGTTGGTAACACGGCTTTATTTAATGTAAATTTAATGTAATATATTAGTGCGTCTGTTAATTATTCCATAAGTTGATTATTATTAAGTTTTACTTCAATCGCGCGTAAAAATTACACGCACACACTTTTTTTGTTGTAAATCTGTAATTGTAATAGTACTTAGTTATATCTTAGTAGCCTGATAGAATTTTGTAACTGACATACTATATTAATAGGTATAACAAGTAGCAAAGTATTTGAGATTTAATAACTGTCATTATATACTTGTATAATGTTTTATTGTATAAAGTTAAAGTCGCTGAACTGAGTCTGACGATCAAAGAACTATCAAGAGATCAAAAAACTCCTTATCAAATTTTATATGTGTACCTTCATCATTTGTATTTAGAGACGATGTCATCTTGGTGTGCATATGATGTCGTTTCGTTATATTCCGATAAAAATACATGAGAGGAATTAGTTTGTGCTATTTGATTTAGTAGTCTCATAGAGACTTAGAAACATCGTTAATTTAATTTTTACCGGATTAGTATTTTATTAAGGAAACATGGTTTATGTATAACCATTACTGAATAAATTTAGATTAGAAATTATTTAAAAAAAACAATATCAAAAAGTTAACTCTACAAAAAAGTATGTCATTGACTAATTCAATTCACAATTTTATTCATAAATCGTTAGTTCCGCCCCCCGCGCCACTCACTCCCCGTCATCGGTAGGATTTTTATATTGATACTCTTTCATTAGAAATTACCTATGTGTATAATTTTGGGCGGGATTTTTGAATAATTTTCTTCCTTTAGTTCTTTGGTACCTATTAATTAAAAACTTATGATATTACTAACTGAAAAATAGAATCTATTTAAAATGGTTATTGCTAGAAATAAATACAAATTCCATATGTTTTAAAATCCTTACTGTGTATGAAAACTCGCAGTGTGCTATTCAATTTCGACGTATAAGGTTTTTAGCGCTCAACTTTCGCATTGTTTGTTTACGTCATTCGTACTCGTAGTTGGTTTCGTGTAACTTTGAATATCAGTGAAGTGTACCCAATCAATATAATATTTATTTTCTCTACAATGAAAGCTCTTCACAAGCATTCTTGTCAATCGTACGACACTGCGACTGATTGCCTCGCATTCTGATTGTGACAAGTGTAATTTGACAACTCCTTGCCCTTAATAAAAACCTTAAAATTTTCAGATTTTCGACTAGTCAATGGTATGATGAAAATGGAAAAGTGTTACGTAGGTATCCTACCAATGAAGAGATTGATAAGTCACTTTTAACTTTATTTACAAAGGTGAGTGAGCTTATGTTCAAATGAGTTTATAATATATGGTGCTCAAGTTTTTTGTAGTGCAACGGGCTCTACGAGTAATTAGCGGCTTAATTTTATATTGACAACTTTAATTGAAAGGAAAACCTTTAATTGTTAAGAATTGTTAAAAAACGTTTGTGTCGGAAAGGTTACTATAGCATAAACGATTTTCTTAATGATACCACAGACTGAATCAAGCGAACACCTTCAGGCTCTTTAATTATAAATGTTTATTTTAATACATATTTTTATTAAAAACAAATCCCGCTGAGTATGTGCGCCTGTTCTTCTCAGGTCTGAGGCAGTCTATTTTGAATGGGTGGTAGTTTTTGATGTGATTTTGAATCCTATTTAGAATAAAAATATTTGAATTTGAATGCATGAAATGCACTAAAATGTTGGTAAAATAAAACACGATTTTTTACTTATAACTCCTGCTGTTGTGAATGTATGGGTATAAGTAATTTTTCGTAAATATCCTTTGCACTTAAATTCAGTAAAAATAAAAATACATGTCATTAAAGGGGTCTTATTCCTATTTTACACGCTTTTTATTAGCCTCACCTGTATGTATGTTTGTTTGTAACCGACTCATTTGGGCGCGATTTTGATCCACTTTAAATGCCAGATTTCGTTCAAACTTCGTAGATTTATCAGGACCGACGACAATACATTAATTTGATAAAATTATTCCATTTTTCAATTTGTAAAATAAGATTTTTGTTAATTTACGAGGGCTGCACTAAAAGTATCGGGAATCAAGGAAGTGACACAACATTACTATTTAAAAATGTATTTATTGCTTTTCGAAGTATTCTCCGCGAAATTTGACACATTTTTCCATACGATGGAACCAATCATTGAAGCAGCCATTCCATTCGGAAGTTGGGGTCTCCAAAATGGCCGTTTTGTAGGCGTCCACAGCTTCTTCAGGTGATGAAAATCTCTAACCACGCAATTTATTCTTTATTTTAGGGAAAGTATAGAAATCATTAGGGCTTAGGTCGGGGCTGTACGGCGGATGGTCTAATAATTCTATGTTTTCTTGCTCTAAAAACTCTTGTTCTCTCTTGAGGATGATGCGGCGGTTGCAGTTCTCTTTACGGAGTTCAGAAACGACCTGTGGCAAACAAATGCTAGCATACCATTCTGCATTAACCGTTCTTTGTCGTTTAGTTAGTTGCAACATGGCCGGTTTTGGAGACAAACGTGGCCACCATTTTTTTGTAACACTCCGTGAACGAACAATTTTTGTTGGCTTTAACTCATTTTCGAATACCCAAACTCGTGACTGGTTTTTTGTTTCGGGTTCGTACGCGTATATCCAGGATTCGTCACCTGATACGATGTTATATACAGCATTTGAGGATCCTGCGTGGAATCTTTCGAGAGTTCTGACGCACCAAGTAACGCGAGCCGCTTTTTGCTCTTCACAGAGCAAATGCGGTATCCATCGCGAGAACAACTTTTTTACACCTAATTGTTCATGCAAGATTATTTGTATTTGACTCATGCCGATGTCTAAAGTTGCCTGAATTTCGCGGTATGTCACATGTCGATCTTCCTCAATCAGCTTACGCACAGCATCAACGTTTTCTTTGGTGACTGCAGTTTTTGGACGACCTTGACGGGGATCATCACTGCGCTTGACACGTCCACGTTGATATTGGGTTGTTAGATGGGGCTTCATCACCAAATGCAGAAATCATCCGGTCAACACACTGTTTTTGTGTTAAAATAAACAAGTTTGAAAAGACCTTGTGACAAGACCGAGAATCTTTTTTTAAATATATAAATGGTATTCGATTTTTAAAACCAAGGAGTTTTCAATTAAAAAGATTTTAATATGACAGGAACAGTGGAAATATTCCATTCCCGATACATTTAGTGCAGCCCTCGTATATAATTTTTTCATTCTTCGTCGATAAGTCAGGAATTGATGTTCATTTTAAATTTTAAGCATTATTTTCTCAACCAAAGCGTATTTTTTAGTTTTCTTAAACTACTTTTATTTCAGTTGTAGTGTTTTATCAGCTATCACACTCATATTGTGCCTTATTTTGTATGTGTTTTGTAAAGACAAAGAATATATTATAATAGGGCAAAGATGATCTTGAGGTTTATTATTGAATGCGCAATGTCAACGAGAAGGTTCTTGTGGCAAGTTTGACTACTTTGTTCACTTTAATGCATTCCTGTGTCCTCTGCATTAATTTTGCTCAGCGCTCAATGCTGATCCGTGCAGGGATCTAAAATTATATAGTTGATTACAAAATTTGTATATCTTAATATATATAAATCTCGTGTCACAATGTTTGTCCTCAATGGACTCCTAAACTAATGAACGGATTTTAATGGTGATTACTTCATGGAGTGCAGTTTGGTCCAACTTGAGAGATAGGGTAGTTTTTATTTCGATTTGGGACCCATAAATATTTTTATTTTCAATATTTGTTTTGTATGGACATATTTTCTATGAGAGAATTTAGTGACGCACGGTTTGACAGTTCCGCTGTGAAACAATTTCATTCTAACAACAGGGAGCATATTTACGAAATAATTTTTGATGTTTTGAAATATAAAACAGTTGTTTTTTTACTATCTACAGAACAACGTCTGTCGGGGCAGCTAGTATAAATATATATATATATATATATACCTATAAACAATATACTAACTGACCCGAAATACGTTGTTCTGTACATAATAAATAAAATACTGTTCTTTCTAAATTTGTCAATAATATTTTATAACATCAAGAAATATTTCGTAAAATATGCTCCCTGTTGTTATAGTGAAATTGTTTCACAGCAGAACTGTCAAACCGTGCGTCAATAAATTCTCTCATAGAAAATATGTCCATACAAAACAAATATTGGAAAT
Organism: Leptidea juvernica; assembly: GCA_949711755.1. Lineage (NCBI taxonomy): Eukaryota > Metazoa > Arthropoda > Insecta > Lepidoptera > Pieridae > Leptidea > Leptidea juvernica. The sequence goes on from CATIXQ010000031.1 coordinate 2,149,015, forward strand.
AAAACTAATTATGGGTCCCAAATCGAAATAAAAACTATCCTATCTATTAAGTTGGACTAAACTGCACTCCATGAAGTAATCCCCATTAAAATCCCTTCATTAGTTTAGGAGTTTACTGGGAACAAACATCAGGACACTGGATTTATATAGATTAAGACTAGCTGACCCCACAGACGTTGTTCTGTGCATAATAAATTAAATACTGTTTTTTTATGAATTTGTCAGTAATATTTCATAACACCAAGAATTATTTTGTAAAATATGCTCCCTATTGTTATAATGAAATTGTTTCACAGCAGAATATAACAAATGTTGGAAATAAAAATAATTATGGGTCCCAAATTGAAATAATAACTATCCTATCCCTCAAATTGGACTAAAATGCACTGTATGAAGTAATCCCCATTAAAATCCGTACATTAGTTTAGGAGTTTACTGGGAATAAACATCCACTACTAATATATATAAACAGGACACTGGATTTATATATATTAAGATATTCACAAATTGTTTCAAGGTAGTAAGGCTTTGATGTTTGTTTATCAATAATTTGATTTTGATGCTTCAATTTTTAATGTAATTTAGTAGTATATGACAATATTAACGAAGGGAGCCTGTATTAAGATGGTCATAAGAACAAGACTGTGTTATTATATTGACCCGCGCTCGCAACTTCCGCACTCATCCGGAACGTAATCTTTGCAGATACTTGTTAACCTTCAATATCGCTATAGTCGCCTTGAATTCAGCCGATTAAAGTATGCAGAAATACTTGTTTGTAAACCATGCTTACATAGTTACCAAGTTCTCTTATAATTTCGCCATTAATCTGCACTGGGTCAATAAAATTTTTATGACATGTGTTTGGGAATTTTTGCGAGCTTTTCGAAACTTTCATTGTTCATGGTAATTATTACCTATTCTTGAACAGCTTATGAATTACGTACATTCAAGATTTGTAAACGTTTTGTAGTAGCTTAAAAACAATTTTATCCGTGTTGTGTTGATTCAAGATTCAAATTTAAATATTTTTATTCAAAATACGATATGAAATGACTTATTGAAAGTGAAAAAGTATGCCTCAGACCTGAGAAACTCACCGGGATAGTGATTTTCGTTACAATGTAATATCGTACAATAAAATGTATTGTTTTAATAGCCTTGGATAAAAAAAGTGTTTACATAAAGATAGTCCATAGTAGATTTCTTATAAATATTTAATTTATTAATTTTAAGGACGAGCAACAATTTACAAATATTTTATTTGCGGAAATTTAGTTTATTAAATTTAAATGAAAAGTTCCTACCGTATGTCGTATACCCTATAATGAAAATAGGTTCAATCTGCCTTTTAATTAAGGCCAACATTTTAAGATTTGGCCTCCCGGTGTAGGGACTGTGTAAATTTTATATTTGCTATATAACTAGCTGACCCGGCAAACGTTGTTTTGCCATATAAATTATTTTTAGAGAAAGACCGTTTCTTGGACATTGCAAAATTTCTTTATATTTCTAAAATATATATTCTAAAATAAACCTAGACTAAGTTACTCCTTACTACATCCGCTACCTGCCAATAAAATTTGAATGCATCGGGTACTCACGATATTGTATTCCTCAAAGCCATGCCACCGCAGTTCTATCGTGACCATGAACCATTTAACTGAGTAGATACCTAAATATTACAAACTATAAATATGTATAACAAGATGCCATAGTGTCATATGATATATGGTAATAAGATTTTAATACCGTCTAACCAAGCTAACATCTAAATAATTAACACGTAAAATAAGGAAGAACTAGCTGTACCGGCAAACGTTGTTTTGCCATATAAAGTATAATTCACGCGATAGTTTTATAAATAATAGCCTATGTGTTATTCTGGTGTGTAAGCTATATTATTGTAAAGTTTCATCAAAATCTATTCAGTAGTTTTTGCGTTAAAGAAGTTCAAACATACATCCAGACGTACAAACTTTCACATTTATAATATTATAATAGGATATGCTAGTAGTTGCCCGTTGCATTCGCAACTAAAGGTTTTATCTCAATACTGCCTGTCAGTCATTCATTTGGCATAGCGACATCCCATTCTGCACGGACCCACACCAAGAAAGGAAAGATATTAGTAGGAAATCACAAGTAGGTACGCCTTGCCTTCAAAAGTGTTTTTTATACGATTTATATTAGCTTCACTTGTATGTTTGTAACTGACACCTTTAGACGCCATTTTGACCCACTTTAAACGGCCAGATTTCATTCAAACTTTGTAGATTTATCTAGGACCGATTGACAATACACTAATTTGATAAGATTATTCCATTATTCAATTTGCAAACTCAGATTTTTGTCAATTTATATAATTTTTATCTGTAGTCGATAAGGCAGGAATTGATGTTAAAGTACTTAATAGTTTTAAAAATACGATTTTATAGAAAATTTAACTAAAAAATGATGCACTATTTTAAATTTATTAAAATTAATTTTCTATTTTTTAGTTGAATTTTATATAAAGCGTGCTTTTAAGTTTTTTTTAACTATAATTTATTAGTGTCATAAATGTTGAAGTTCTGTAACTGATTTAATACCATCGATTGTAAATAATTAACAATTATTATCTTTTTCAGGGAAACATTGAAGGCAACTGGCCAATAGGAAATAGTTCTTCTTTATTTAATTTAATTCTTTCTTCCTTCTCTCACCATGACAAAACTACTTTACCTCTTATGTATTCTCATTCTCCAACACCTTACTCCGAAAGCTACATACAGTTCACGGACAGACCTGAGTTTGTAAGTTTGAAGGCGAATTACTCAAAACCCGAACCTCGATACGGCCATTCGGCCTGCGCTTATGGGAACGGCTTTATTATATATGGAGGGAAACTCTCCGATGGTAGTTTATCATCAGAGCTGTGGTATTATGATGCTACCGAAAATATTTGGACGCTGAGAGCTGTCAACTCCTCGTATACTCCACCCGGCTTGACCCGTCACACGCTGACTGCGGTGAAGGATGAGTTATATTTGTTCGGCGGCAGTACCGTGGAGGGAGACTTTTCATCTAGGTGAGGAGATATTCATTATCACAAAATTGAATGTTCTTAAAGACACGACTGATTTATCTATACAGTTCTCAATCAAACATCTACACCGTGTGATAATATGACATTTTAGACACATATAAAATTTGAAAACAAAATTTTATGAACAATGCTTGACTCGTTCCGTGCGAGTGCTCTTCCAACTGAGCTAACCGTTCGAGTGACGTATCGTTATAAAATCTTGTATGCTTTGTACAACTCTCGGGTTGTGGCTTCATCCATAAGACCTACTTTACCGTTGATAACCCGCTCAACCCAATATTTTGCATATTACGAAATTAACTTGAGATGTCGCTCTTGCAAATCTGAACAATTGTTTTTTTTTCTTGTTGTGAACTATCAGTTTAAAAACATAACAAATTGTTTATGACATTTTATGTTTACTTTAAGAAGTCTTAATGCAAGTAAGCTTAAAATTAATTTAGTATCATAATTCTTTATTCCATATCGATCTTCACTGGGAAGAGCTGGTGAGAAGGTACTAAGTGTTGACTTTCATTCACCTTTTTTAATAACAAATACAAAAATATATCCGTAATAGCCTCGTCGCTCATCCGATGTTTATTCCTTAATTGGGAATAGTAAGTAATATATAAAACTACAAATAATATAACAACCCGAAAGACGTTTGTACATAATAAATAAAATACTGTTTTTTATGAATATAATATAATGTGTTATTTCAATAATATTTTATCAAGAATTATTTCGTAAAATATGCTCCCTGTTGTTATTAAGAAATTGTTTCACAGCAGAACTGTCAAACCGTGCGTCAATAAATTATCTCATAGAAAACATGTCCATACAAAACAAATATTGGAAATAAAAATAATTATGGGTCCCGAAATCGAAATAAAAACTATCTTATCTCTCAAGTAGGACTTAACTGCGCTCCATGAAATAATCCCCGTTAAAATCCGTTCATTAGTTCACTGGAAACAAACATCAGGACACTGGATTATTGGATTTATTATAAATTAAGATATAAATAATTAACAATGTGATGAGATAATAATTTAGTCTAAAGGCCGGAACGCATTAGCGCGGCGCGGCAGTAAGCTTCAAAATATTATTTCAACCATTTTGTATAGAGCATGTCGCACTAGAGCGGTGCTGCACTACGCGTCGCGGCCTAGTTGCCTCCGAGAGAATATTTTGAAATTTATTCATATATTGGATGCATACCCTTACAAACTAATTTATTTTGAATATTACAGCTATTGTAAGTGTACTCTATTGATTGAAAAGAGTGGCCGTTGTGTTTCTTGTGTGTTCTTCTCAAGAGCTCTACTTTTTCCGAATATTATGGTAGATTCAGTAATTTAAAAGAAATATTTATAGTGAAGATTCTTAAGCGCTTAGTATAAATTTAATAAAGTTTATTTGACTTTGACATCTTATTTTTTTTTTCTCTTCCATGATTGATTCTTCTTCTGCACATTAAAGAAATGATGACCAAATCCTCGTCACTATCGCTCATCTTGTAATGTTGCTCGCATGCGAACTGCTGTAGAAATGACACTAACTGCCGCTTACTGCAGTTGTAATGCGATAGGCACCGTCTAGCGACGTGAAGCGACGCGCAGCGCCGCACTAGTGCGGTCCGGCCTTAATAGTCAGATTTGCTGTCCGCTTCTTATGTTGAAAAAAACGTTTTGTTAGGTATAATATAATAATTTAATTCTCTTAAAAACATAGTTTAGAGCAGCTAGTGGCGGAAGCACCTTTTAGGCAAATAATGCCTGTTCCAGGTCTGCTCTTCCATTTCAGCAATGTGTTATTTTTAACTAAAGTTTTATTGACGAAGGTATACAATGCTAATTGGTTTCGATGAGAATTAAATAATGCCATTAACGTGATTTAAATTTATTTCAAGTATGTACAAGATAAAACTGGCGGACGGTACGACTGAAAATTGGGAAAAGGTGCAAGTAAGAGGAGGAAAGGAGTTGGACGTGCGTGTTGTGGCGCATACCGCGGTGTATCATGAGAGGACCAACTCTATTCTGGTGTACGGCGGCGTGGTCGCAAGTGTGGCCAGGTACGGAAACTTGAACATTATATTTCTTATGTCAGCCAACCATAGCGTATGGTGATATGAACTTTACCTCGAGGAATCGAAAGAAAAATGGCATTAAGGTTTTTTTATGACAGTAAGGGACGAGTCTAGTACGTTCAACTGATGATAATTAATACGCCCTGGCTTATACAATGTAGTGCCGCTTAGGATTCTTGAGCACCCCAAAAATTCTGATCGGCACTACAATTGCGCTCGTCTCCTTGAGATATAAGACGTTAAGTCTCATTTGCCCAGTAATTTCACAACCTACGGCGCCCTTCAGACTAAAACACAGTATTGCTTACACATTACTGCTTCACGGCAGAAATAAAGAATAGATATAATCTAGCCGGCATCCTATGCAAAGGAGTCTGTCTCCCACTGGTACTGGTATATGGTCAATAAATATATTTCTATTTCTATAATGGTCCGTAGTCTTATTGGGCTGCTTTAAACAAAATCAAGCAAAATCAATCATTTCAAATAGATATAAATCAATGATTCCCGATTAGATGTTTTAATTTAATGATATCATAATGTATACAACAACTGAATTATTTAGGATTTATTTAGTCAAGTAATGCTTTCAATTGAGAACAGTGGGAGGCTCCTTTGCACAGTACGCCGGCTAGGTTATGGGTACCACAACGGCGCCTATTTCTGCCGTGAAGCAGTAGTGAGCAAGCATTACTGTGTTTCAGTCTGAAGGGCGACGTAGCTAGTGAAACTACAGGGCAAATGAAACTTAACATCTTATGTCTCAAGGTGACGAGCGCAGTTGTAGTGCCGCTCAGAATTTTTTGGGGTTTTTCAAGAATTCTGAGCGGCACTGCATTGTGATGGGCAGGGCGTATCAATTACTATCAGCTGAGCGTTCTGCTCGACTCGTCACTTATTTTCATTAAAAAAAAAGAACAATTAGAAGAATGTCTTTAGTGAATGAATAATCACATCCCGTCTGTTATCACATGTAACGTAATTACTCTTTGCATATCAATTACATAGTATATCAGTGTTAAACATTATGTTGCTGCACTATGTACTTGCGTTACGTTATCTGTATCGGTAAATTCACTTATTGTGTTTATAAGTTTATCTACGCCCATGCTTTAAATCCTCTATTAACGATTCTATAACAGTTAGCTTATTGCCAACATTAAAACACCCAATGTCGTAATAACCATTACATCATCCAAACGAGTGTTGTAATGAAATTCAGTACAACATTATATCATCCGTTTTCATAATAACACTCCTTTGGATGATATTATGGTTACTAGGACTGGCTTTTTTAATGTTTGCAGTAAGCTGTTTCAGAATCTTTTATAGAGGTTTCATAATATGGGTGTAGATAAAGTCTTGTATGGAACTGTTGATAATTAGGTATTAAAACACGAATGTGATACTATTATGACCCACATTCGTGTTTAAATACCCGTTATTACACAACAGTTGCATAAATAACTATTAATAAGTGTTCAGAAATACGTAATCGCAGAACTCTACACCACGAAGCTTCTAAAAGGTAATCAGTGGGAATAGAGCGAACAATCTTTTCTCCATATTGCATTAAACGTCATAAACTCAACTCGCCACCGTATACGGAGACTTCCGAGTTATTTCGATGTAAACAAAGTTGCCATTATATAAATGATTTGAGTTTTCTTACGTGTTAATTCCGCCAATATTTGTCTTTAAATAATTCGAATTAACACTAAAGAAAACTCAAATCATTTATATAATTATGGATTTCCGCAAAGTAACGCCTACTTCAATAAAAGTTGCCATTCTTCCAGATACAAACAAATTGATAGTTGAAAGAATTGAAAGATATTTAACTCAGCGTATTTCACCTACTATTAAGTGAGAAATACCTACCTGTTCTAGAAGAAGACTTAGGATCGAACGTACAACACAAAAACACGAAAACTACTTTTTTTATGAAAATACGGTTCGAGACGAGCAGAATGTTCAGCTGATGGTAATTGATACACCTTGCCGATTACAATGCAGTGCCGCTCTGGATTCTTGGAAAGCCCAAAAATTCTGAGCGGCACTACAATTGCGCACTGCAATCACCTTAAGACATAAGATGTTAAGTCTCATTTGCCCAATAATTTCACTAGCTACGGCGCCCTTCAGACCGAAACACAGTAATGTCTACACATTACTGCCTCGCGGCAAAAATAGGCGCCGTTGTGGTACCCATAATCTAGCTTGCATCCTGTGCAAATGAGCCTCCCACGGGTAAAACAGGTAGAATAACGCGAACCAGAAAAAAGGTGAATGCTGATGTACATTGTAATGGGAGCACTGTACGAAGTTGCCACATGGCAGCTGCCTTCCGCACGGTCATGTCATGTTTCATAAATATAATCCATGTTGTATTCTAATTGAATAAATGTTTGCAGATTCTCGAAGCTCTCAGACAGAATGTTTGCCTTCGACCTGGACTATAAGCACTGGAGCGAAATACATTATCCCCGCGCCCACCTCCGAGATACTTACGTGCCCCGCGAGCGGGCGTTCCACACTGCCACGGTCATAGGAAACTATCTGGTTGTGTTTGGTGGCTACTCTCATAGACACAATAGAGAGGAAATCTGCTACGACGGTCAAATGTATCTGTATCACCTCGGTTGCCATGCGTGGATTCCCTTGGACGTCTTGGGCAAAACAAGGAAATATTATCCAAAGAAACAAGGAGTTTTCGCACACGCTGCTGCGTTGAAACCACCTTCGACTTTGCTGATCGTCGGCGGCTATCATGGAAACGTTAATGGTAACTTTATTTAAAATTTGTTATGTTTTTAAAGTGATAACCCTCACTTCTATACATAAATAAAATTTGAAAACAAAATTGTGAGTTCATAAAATTTTGTTTTCAAATTTTATTTGTGAACTTTACTTAAGTTTTTAGGTTGTCCCTATGCTTAAAGCCCCATTATCATTTTTTTTTAGAGTAATTTAGTTTACTACTCTTTTAACATAACAGGGGGCAAACGGGCAAAAGGCTTACGTATGGGTAGTGGAAAGGAAACCACCTATGAACATCGGTAGTGAAATTATTGGGAAATTAATTGAGATTTAACATCTTATGTCTCAAGGTTACGAGCGCAATTGTAGTGCCGCTCAGAATTTTTGTGTTTTTCAAGAATCCTGAGCGGCACTGCATTGTAATGTGCAGGGTGTATCAATTATCATCAGGTGAACGTCCTGCTCGTCTCGCCCCTTATTATCATAAAAAAACACTACAGTTATGACCGACGACGAATCTTACAGGAGATCTGTTAGCGTACGTAGTTCCGAGCTGGCACGCCGGTGTCACCAGCAAGGACCCGGAGTCCGCCTGCCCTCGTCACAAGACTCAGCCGGAGTGTCTGGCGGATCCTGAATGTGGCTGGTGCTCAGCTGATGATGTAAGTCATCTGTCGATGATATATGTAGTCGATAGTTGCATTGTATATTAAGCTTAAGGTTGCGCTAGACGATCATTCTTCTATACAAACTTATTATAGGGGACGTGTATAGCCGAGTGGTTAGCGATCCTACCTACTAAGCAAGAGGTCCCGGGTTCGAATCCCGGTAGGTGCAAGCATTTATATGATGAATATGGATGTTTGTTTCCGAGTCATGGATGTTTATATGTATTTATGTATGTTTAAGTAAGTATATTGTATTAAATATATCGTTGTCTTGCAACCCATAACACAGGCTATATATGCCTAATTTGGGGCTAGATAATTTGTGTAAAAGTGTGTCAATATTATTATTATTAATATAGCTATTACTGCACTGATTGACGTTTTACGTTCAAAATAAAAGTAATGTTTATTTATCTTATTATTATCTAGCCTTGTATGAAAAATAAAGGTGACAGTAGGGCTGCCATTTTTTGTCAGTCCGTTAATATGTGACCAGATTTGTGTTTTTTTTTTTAATTTCACTCCTTTTTGGAGACTTTGGCTCGCACATTCCATGCATCCGCGAGCTTCAAGTTTTCTTTCATCGATTCACATTGCAAATTTTCTTGTATGTTCTACTTCAAAGTGTTTTTAATTATTTTAAGGTAGGGCAGATTTGTGTTCTTAACTCAATTTCGACATGATTGTTGTTTGGAACGTTTTCCTGGAATTATGTCAAATTCCCACACTTTATTCTCCAATCAACAAAACGTAGGTATATAATCTCAAAAATAACATTATTTGAACCGTTAAAAAGTATTTTATTTAAATGTGGTATCTATACACATTAATCGGAGGAAATACTATTATTTAGTGGATGTTAAATTTAATTTATATGCATATTTAAATGATTCAAATTATACTTTTTAGATCTGCTACGGAAGGACGATAGGGTCGAACTGCACCACAAACCTGCAGTCTATCCGTTGCGGCGGGATCTGTCCGGCTCTCGGGGACTGTCAGTCGTGCCTCATTCACGGCCCGGCTCTCGACAGGAACAGTTCCCGGACCCCGCTTGTCTCCGTCAGCACTAAGCTGGGTCTACATCAGTGCAGCTGGTGCGTTCAGAATGCAAGATGTCATCACAAAGACGGTATTTAAATAACTACTTATTTAAATAATCTTTGTTCAAGTTGTGACGAATTCTCACAATCAAGTTACTGGTGTATAATAAAATTGCTTGCTTCGTGAAAACAAGTATATTATTGTTTCTTGTTTATTCTTCCACAATTACTAACAATTGCATAGCTTAATATTCAACGTCTGTCTCCGACCAGACGCTCGATCAGAATGACCCCACTTTTTCAAAAGAATCGTATATACACCTTTCGTTCTCCATACCATACTACCAACATAACGGCATAAATTCAAACAAAGTCTAACTCTTTGTCTCTAGTCTCTTTGCTAACTGTACGACAAGACTGTAAATAAAATATTATTGCAAAAAACACTCAGAACTGGATTTGAAATCAAATCTATACAAAGACAGAAAATGGTTAGGAGTGACAGTTTTTAAACGAACGTTTTTGTGCTACTGTTTACTGTCCGTTAAGAAGCCTATCCCATTACTTTTACTGCTTTATTGGTAATATAATCTGCAGTATAGTGTTAATGTGATGGTAAAAAAAATAATCATACGTTTAAAAAAACGGACTTCAAAAACTGAAAAGTTATTTAATTTAATACACCTCTTATGCAAACCTTTACCTTTAATATTAATAAAATACTATTGTTTGTATGTGCTACATATTGATAGGTTTTAAGTCAGTGCCAAGCCCTAAACAAAATAAAACTTAATATTATAAACAGCTTAGTTACTGTAATTATTTGGGTTGTCTGGCCACGCGTGTCTGTCCGCTTGGTTCTAGACGAAGCTATCCTGCTCAAAGTCACGCGTGGCGAGTGTAGGTATCTTTATTACACTTGGCATGGCACCGACTTCAAAGCTATCAATATGTAGCACATACAAATAATAGTATTTTATTAATATTAAAGGTAAAGGTTTGCATAAGAGGTGTATTAAATTAAATTTTTAGTTATTTGATACTTTTCAGTTTTTGAAGTTGGTTTTTTTAAATGTAGATTTATTTTTATATTTTACGTTTTAGTGTTAGTTAATGATAATATATAATCAACCTGAATGCAAACTAAAAAAAGCCGTACACAGAAAAAAAATATGTCATCCGGTAGGCAAAAATTTTCATATAAATGTTCGTAAAGTGAAAACTACTGAGCCAAAGTATGTAAAATTTTTATGGGACCAAATGGCATCTATTTCGCATCGAACAAAAGAAGAATTACGTTAATCGGATCATAAATCTCAGAGTAATTGGTGTACATACATAAAAAAAAATACTTATATATATACAGGTTGTCCCAAAACTCAACGATAACCTGGTACCGGGCGAGAGGCCAAGGTATACCAGTTATGAAAAAAATAAGAAAAAAAATCTATGTCACTTAGTCAAGCGATGATAGACATTTTTCGAAAATGTTAAAAATTTGACACCCTTTGTCGCATTTTTAGGTACTGTGATCGCAATTTTCACAATTTTACAGTGATTTTTTTAATAATGTTATCTCAAATAACAGTGCTATTAATGGTAACCACAAATGAAAGTAATAATCATTGTTAATTTTAATTTTTAATTTTAATCATAAGTAAAATAAATTAAATTTTGACGAGTTATGGTTTATAAAATTTATGTCAGTCAACTTTGACACTCTACGTTGGAAAAAAAATGTACTACACTACCTATGGCAAGTTTTTTTAAAAGATGGCCCATTTAATCTAGATTTCAAAATAGTACAACACTTGCCACTTTTCTTGCCAATAAACCTGCTATTTCGTATGATATGCGTAGGGATCCCTCAGTAAAAAAAAATACCTGATATTCTTTTGTTTGAAAAGTTCGAAGTCTCCATTGTTTGTAATGAACAAAAATGATAAAAAGAAATGGATAGTAGTTATGGTATTTGTCAAAACGAGACGTCACTATCCGTCTCACTCACAACGACTCATCAGTCGTTCATAATAAAATTTAAACAATAACATTTATTACACATCGCTTCTTCGTTTACTGCGCTTCTCTCGTAATCGTGTTTCGTACTATCGACTTTGGCTTGTGTTACCCTGGACTTGATACTCTATCCGTACTTGACGACTCTGGCTTTGTTTTTTGGACTTTGTGCTGTGCAAACTGTGTGTGAACAACATGCCGCATTTGTACACACCGCAAGAGTATGCAAATATGCATCTTATCTACGGTGAGTGCCATTGTAATGCCTCTGCGGCAGCTCGACTGTATCGGGAGAGGTACCCGAATGTGGAGCGGCACCCAGATTATCGTGTCTTCCTAAATGTGCACGCATCATACTCGGAAGGACGATTACCCAGTGCTCGTACATCTGGTGGGAGACCTCAAGGAAACTACGACGCTGAAGTTGAAAATGACCCCAGTACCTCAGTACGTGCGATTGAAATTGCAACGGGTGTGGCGAAGAGTACCGCACATCGAATTTTAAAACGATACGATTTTCATCCTTACCATGTACAACGTGTGCAGAGCTTGTTACCACGTGATCACGCACCCAGAGTTGATTTCTGCAGAACCATGTTAGCGAAAATTCGTGAAGATCCGGATTTTCTAAATAAAGTTTTGTGGACTGACGAATCGACATTTAAAAGAGATGGTTATTTAAACTTACATAACCTTCATAGTTGGCATACGGAAAACCCGCATTTGATGCGTGAGGATCGATCCCAATACCAATTTAAAGTCAACATGTGGACAGGAATATTAAATGGTCAAATAATTGGACCATTTGAATTCACTGAAAATTTAGATGGCGCCACCTACTTGCATTTTCTTCAAAATGATTTGCCGACATTGCTAGAAGATGTACCACTCAACATCTACAGAGAAATGTGGTATCAACAAGATGGTTGCCCAGCACATTATGCCCGGCCTGTAAGAGAATATTTAAACGAATTATATCCCGGTAAATGGATCGGACGCCTTGGACCAATTTCATGGCCCCCTCCGACCCCAGACCTGAATCCAGTAGATTTTTTTTACTGGGGATGCATAAAAGAAAAGGTCTACTCAAAACCAATTCAAAATGTAACAGAATTGCGCCAAAAATTGATGCAGCATCAGAAGAAATCAATGCGAGGAGATTTGCAAGACTGGTGAACAGGTCATTTCTGAGGCGATGCAGAGCTTGTATTCGTGCTGGAGGGAAACAATTTGAGCGTCTGCTTTAATTTTAGGATAATAAAGTGTTACGATAATTTACCGTTTTATTTTGATTAAATTTTCCATGAGTTCCTTTCGCAAAAATACGAAATAGCAGTTTTATTGGCAAGAAAAGTGGCAAGTGTTGTACTATTTTGAAATCTAGACTAAATGGGCCATCTTTTAAAAAAACTTGCCATAGGTAGTGTAGTACATTTTTTTCCCAACGTAGAGTGTCAAAGTTGACTGACATTAATTTTATAAACCATAACTCGTCAAAATTTAATTTATTTTACTTAGTTAACAATGATTATTACTTTTATTTGTGGTTATCATTGATAGCACTGTTATTTGAGATAACATTATTAAAAAAATCACTGTAAAATTGTGAAAATTGCGATCACAGTACCTAAAAATGCGACAAAGGGTGTCAAATTTTTAACATTTTCGAAAAATGTCTGTCATCGCTTGACTAAGTGACATAGATTTTTTTTCTTATTTTTTTCATAACTGGTATACCTTGGCCTCTCGCCCGGTACCAGGTTATCGTTGAGTTTTGGGACACCCTGTATATACCTTTTTGAAGTCGATTAACAATAAATTTTTTTTTGAAGTTGAAATCTGAAACTAAGATTTATTATTATTCACAATAACATGTGGGGGTGACCTGACAGTGTCTGGTGCCTGGCAGACACCGAAAACAGCACTAGTTCACGAAAGGACCGGTTTTATTTTGTACATGGTCATGTTTGTATGTTAACAGATGCTAAAGAAAACTTTCCCATAATTTTTGAACATATGATATTGCTTACAGATAATTATGGTGTTTGCGGCGAGGAAACACCATCAGAAAACCCGGGGTGGTGGGGAACAACTGGCACTGAAGTGACAACACCTGAAGAATGTCGTATCCTAGACATGAGACCGGGCCTTACGTTTCTCAGATACCAACAACCTGCCGACTGGAACCACCCGGACGCCGTTTCCATTGTGAACGCAACTACAGTCGACTGGGGCGCGGGGGGAGGTAGTAACAGCATTATCACTGGCGCCAGTGAGACGAGGCTCAAAGGCTGGTTGCACATACCCATAAACTGGCTTGGAACATCTGAAAGCCTACAAATCTGCGCGGGACAAGCCAATATAACGTTAAACCTTGGTGACAAAACAGAACCGGTCGCGAATGTGACTGGCTACCCTACATCGTGCTCGCCAGTTGATTGGCCGCTATTGAATCCTGGAAAGCTATACGTTGATATGCACGCGAACGATTCGCTTCACACCGGCCTGTATCCGTCTCACTATCACGCTAAAATGGAATTACTACATTACAAATTGCAAGAAAGTGCCAAGGTAAGTGTATTTTGACGCATTAAATAATGAAAGGCAACTTTTTTATTACGTCATTAAATTTTTGAGAAATTGTTAATGTGAGAATAATTAATTTGAAAACTGGAAATGGTGTGTGATGGTTAAGTAATAATATTATTATTTTTTCTCTTCAGGTTTTTACGTTTGAGTTCCTCGAACCTTATACAGAAGGAAAGTGTGCAAACTATGACAACTGTATGTTATGTCTCTCCGACGCGGCATGTGGCTGGTGTGAGCTCACTAGTCGCTGTGAATCTAGAAGCGTCGACGAGGAAGTCACTTGTACAGCTGATGGCGAGTGGAGATACCTGACACTGCAGCCGGCAGCCTGTCCCAACTGTTCCAACTACATCACTTGCGAACGCTGCGTGGCTGGGAACTATTGTGAATGGTGGGCGGACGAAGCGAGGTGTTCTAGACGAGGTCGAGCCAGTGGCGCCATAGTGGATGCCTCCGAATGTCCAGCTCCGTGTCGCATGAGGCTCGACTGTGAACATTGTCTCGATGAAAAAGGCCGCTGCGTCTGGTGTGAAGCTACCCGACAATGTTTCAGCTTTAGTGTATACACAAGCGAATACCAATTCGGCCTGTGCCGTGAATGGCTTGATCGCGCATCCTCGCCCACTGATGACGGAAGTAAGAAGTCTGGACAGTGCAAATCTTGCCAAGCTCATGTCCAATGTGCTACGTGCCTAAGAAGTATGGGGTGTGGATGGTGCCATTCCTTCGAAAATCCCATCAATGGCGTATGTACGGAAGGTGACTTCACCCGTTCGCATATGGACTGTGCATCATTATTGAACGTCACTACATCAGATGCGGGCTGGGCATATGCTCAGTGTCCCGATGTCGACGAATGTGGCTTAGGTCTTCACGACTGCCACGAAAATGCCGTTTGTAATAATACCCATGGTTCCTACACCTGCAAATGCAAACAAGGCTATATTGGAGATGGACGCAAGAGTTGTATACGAACTTGTTACAATAATTGTATTCACGGGTACTGCTTGGGAGCCCCGCAATACAAGTGCCATTGTGACTTAGGGTGGACGGGGGCAGATTGCTCCATTAACTGCGGATGCCATAATCATTCAACCTGCAAGACCGGTGTCGGACGTTGTGATGAGTGCCAAGATTGGACAGAAGGTGAATTCTGCGAGTCTTGTAAACCTGGGAGTCATGGCAACGCTACGACTGGTCAAGGTTGTCGCCGCTGCGATTGTAACGACCACGGTGACGAGACGCGAGGTGTCTGCGACGTAACTACTGGTGAATGTATTTGTAAGGACAATACCGAAGGGCAAAACTGTGAACGTTGTAAAGCTAAATTTTATGGTGACCCAAGGCATGGCGGTAGATGCTACTACCAGTGCGAGCCAAGAGGAATGTTGAAGGCTATCGAAACCCAAGGTATCGGATCACATAAAACAGATCCAGATATTAAAACTTTGGGTCCTACAAAGGAATGTTTATGGATCATTTCTGCAGATGATATTAAGGATGCCACGATCCAATTTACCGTAAATTCTTCCACTTTAAATGTGCCATGTGATCAAAATGCCGTATATGTTTATGATGGTTTAGGGGGAGTGCCTGACTTAAGTAATAATCAGCAGAGTCAGTTGCTTGGTGTGTTCTGCAATGGTGCATCTTCAGGTATTGTTGAAGCTCGAAGTGGAAATTTAACCGTGCACTATAAGCAAAGTCAGCCAGACCAGGGATTTGAAGGGGTGTTTAATGTGTTGGCTTGTGATGGCCATTGCGCGTGGCCAAGAGTTTGTAACAAACGACATTGCGTCTGTCGGGAGGGCTTTGGAGGTTTAAATTGTAATATAGAAATCTGCCGCAACAATTGTAGTAGACACCTGAATGGGGGCGTCTGTGATATGAATTATGGAAGATGTCTTTGCAACGAAGGCTACGGAGGTGATGATTGTTCTCTGAAGCTTGATAAATCACTACTTGTGTTCACCGAATTATTCGATTCCGATTTCCTCACCGACAGTCTCGATCATTTGAGAAAAACTCTGCCAAGATTTGGGCACAGTCTAGTGGCTGATAGACGCGGCCTTTGGATGTTTGGTGGATACTCACTGTCACACGGGCCATTGAATGATATAAGGTTTTACGATACCAAAAACAATACTTGGATGCCAGTAACAGTCGAGGCTACTGCTGATGCGAAAATGCCCCAAGGTCGCTACTTCCATGCAGCAGAAATCTACCACTCCAGACAAAACATATACATCTATGGCGGGCTAGGCTTACAAGAAAAAACCGGCCACAATAGAACTTTGCAGGACTTCTGGCAATTTAGTCTAAAAGACCAGAGGTGGAGCAATATAAGGACTAAAGAAGAACAACCCCCACCACTGGCAGGTCATACGTTGACCTTACAGAAATATCAGGACTACGAGAGCTTGGTATTAATTGGTGGGTTTTCGTTAGAAGAAGGGTTTATGACCGATATGTGGGAATTTGATCTGGATAACGATAAGTGGGTAAAACTTAGCAGCAGTGGCGCTCAACCACCTGGAATCATCAGTCACAGTACAGTATATCATACATCTTCGCAGAGCCTATATGTTTATGGAGGGATTCTGTACACATACAACGGTACAATAATATCTGATAAACTATTCTCGTTTCATTATCCGACAAAGAAGTGGAGCGAGTTGCCATCAATACCGGGTTTGAATGTTTTTGAAAGTTTGCCCCGGCCAACGTTTTTACATTCAGCTGTAACGACTAACGATTACATGATCGTATTTGGGGGTAGAACAATTCCAGAGAAAAGATCAAATTCTCTCATTGCTTATCTTTATGGCTGCAATCAATGGATTAAACTATCCAAAGGTATGTTCCCTCGAGAATTCGTTTCAGTATTTTTTTTTAGAGAAACTTAATGCAGCTGTTAATGTTACAGGACCTTCGGTGTTAGACCATCCGCCACCAAGAACGATAGCACATGCTATGGCGATTGACTTAGAATCCGAAAACGATTGGAATATATACATAGTCGGTGGTTGGACAGGCAGTGCTAACTGCCAAGTAACAAGAATAACCCTGCCAGAAGATTTGTGTTCATTATGGAGCTCGAGTAAAATAGAATGTCGTAGCCATATGGGCTGCAGCTTTTGCAGCACTGGAAAATATACTAAATGTTATTCAGTTGATAAGCCCGGGTGCGAAGGTAGCGATAGGATCTCGACCAATGCGGGAGCGGCCTGCAATGCGGAGCTGGTGGCTCGAAGACCTTGTGAAAATTTCACAACATGTACCACTTGCTTAGCCGCGTGGCCTCTGTACCCTGAAGATAAACCTTCGTGTAGGTGGTGTGAAACTTGCGCTGCCGGCGTCGGTGAGTCAATTACTTTTATATTTTTATATTCCGCTTGTAACATGGTACCTTACACCATTACCATGGAACCTCATGGTATACCATAAACAGCTTATTGTGATAGACATTCCACTCGATGATACAATAATTATGTCATCTGATTATTTTGTTGGAAAATGTGTTAGTATCAAGTTGTATTTATTCTTCTTCTTCTTCGCGTGTCTCTCCTAGTGAAGGTTGGCAGTCAGCTTTGTAATTTTAAGATTTTGTCCTTCGCAAGGCGAAATAGTTCTGCCGCACTCGCGATTCCTGTCCACTCTCGGATTTTGCGCAGCCAAAACTTTTCTCTGCAACCTACGCCTCTTCTTACGGCAACTTTGCCCATCATGATGAGTTGTTTGAGTTTGCACCTTTCGTGCATAGAAATAGAAAAATCTTTATTAGCAATAATTTAACTTCACACACTAATCTTATCTTTAAATTACATATTACAATACTAAATCACACTACAGAAAAAAAAATATATATATACTTAATTAAAGGGAGATAAAAAATAGCAATATAATATTTAAAATAACAATACTCATATGAAACTGTGCTACGCGTCATTTATTGCTAAAAGGAGCTGACTCAGTACTTAGTTGTGTTGAGTGCTTGAGACACCAACACACCACTGGTTTTCAGCAGCTCCTCATGACATTTGGAGTAGACAGTAATTATTGTAGTCTTCCCATTGTAATAAATTTGTATGCAATATACATTCTATATTTAAATATGCGACTTTCTTCATCTTGATGGTTTGCATGAGTTCGCGTTTTTGATTGACGCGGCGCAGAACCTCCACGTTCGTGACCTTGTGAGCCCAACTAATGACCAACATACATCTATATGCCCACATTTCAAAAGCTTCTAAACGTTTCCTGTGGTCTCCTTTAATAGTCCACGCCTCACATCCGTATAGAAAGAAGTTTGGGCCAGATGTAACATTGCAGCAAACGAGTGCGCAAGGAAAAAGTCGTATTTGATGTCTTAAAATTGTGATTATCATATATTTTATCGATTATATTTGACTATTACTGACTATATTTTTTTGTGTTCGTCAATATCGACCCAGCGTAGGGCTCATTGGATGGTAACTTATAACCCTTACCATTTACATTAATAGTATTTCGCTGCCGATAATGTTTTTTATTGCAATTAGAGGACTGATTATATTCTATTTATTATAAAATTCACAAACTGTACAATGCGCTTTCTAAGGCCTTGACATTTATGGATGGTGGTTTAGTGCTCTGTTAGGATTTATGAAATAAACATAAACACCTTAGACACGACATAGTTGATTGACAATACACTACCCAATGGGATAATCCAATCGTAACCACCAATACCTTGCTCTATTATATAAACAAAGGGCTTGTCTGTATATGTAACTTGTAGTGCTACATGCTCGTTCGCTCTATATCTCTGGTGTTGGATGTGGAGTGTAAATATTATGCAACATCCTTCGTAATTTTCCGTCAAATATGTGTTCCTGACAAGAATCGCGCTTTGACAAGTAAGAGGTACATTTGCGCAATACTGCGCCTTCAATTCGTGATAGCACTGTCTGTGTCATCACAGAGTTGCTTTCAGTTGCATAAAAGCTTGTCTATTTTTTCAGGTGAATGCGTCCCAACGGCCGAATCTTGTAAGAGCATGAAATGTAACGCTGGCACCACGTATATAAGTATTGTGGACCAGTGTCCCGAGATGAGGTGCGTGGCGCCCGACTGTGAGCAGTGCGAGTTCAACAAGTGCTCGTGGACGAGGCTTATTAAACGAGAAGGTATTTTTCCCCATATTTGTTAACCTGAAATACGTAATTAAGTAAATTATGTTCATCAGTAATATGGCAACACCGAGATCAACTGCTTTTCCATGAAACTAATCAACTGATCATGGGATGAAGGTTTTAATAATTTTCGATAAGGAAGGAGTCGTGTCCTCCCAAATACAATCACCAGTATCTGGGAGGACGGCACTGTTACGGTGTGGCAATATACAGGCCAGCGTAGCGCTATCTGTCCAAGCTGAATTGATGAATTTTTTTTTTCTCTAACGACATTATCTAAGACTTTGACATTGTTATTTTCTGGATAATATTTGCTTTCTGGGAGGTGCAATTTGTGTAGGTTAAAACGCCTGAGCATATTCTATACGTACCAAACGGCCATAAGAGTTTGGAAATACATCTTCATTTATACTCACGTAATTGTTTAATAAAACATAAAATAAAGACAATTCATTTTGTGAGTCCCATTCATACATGAAATATTTTCTCTACAAAATGTCTCTGTAAAATATTCTGGCATCCATTGCTGATTCTGAATACAGAAATTTTAATGTAAAATTTTTAATAGCACACTCTCTGCTTTACAGGACAAATGACAAGACTAGCGTACGATCTGACAGACCTGTTCAACTGGACCTGCGCGTACGCAGATGAGCCGATTTTAAAATACATACAGGAAATAAGAGTACAATCGTTCAAGTCCGGGTTCCCGTTTGTCGATGCGAACAGTGAAGAATGTCCGAGCAGATGCGAATCGAATCAGGATTGTCACTCGTGCCTCGGCTCCGACGGTGGCGAAGGGGGGTTCTCGGAGTGCCACTGGGCCAGTTACCTGGGGACGTGCATATCTCCGGCTTATCAACCGCTGTACTGCGCCGGAGGTGTCTGCGGACTGGTACTCACAAAGGCGGACAAAAATAAGTGTCCAGCGCCTTGCGAGACATTCGAGCAGTGTTCGGAATGTCTTCATCATTCTCACTGCGGATGGTGTGCGATTGACGGAGCAAACGGGGAAGGTGTTTGTACGGAGGGCTCGATCGATTCGCCGTTGGACTACAGCACTAGGACCACCTGCGCCGCTGTCTACGGGAGCGTTCAACAGGCCAATAGCACCAACGAGACGTTCTCGTGGCACTACACGCGCTGTCCACCGGAGAATGAATGCGAGAATAATCACCATCAGTGCAAGGAGGATTCGGAGGTAGATTATTTTTTTTTACGAAAATTAGGGACGAGACGAGCAGGACGTTCAGCTGATGGTAATTGATACGCCCTACCCATTACAATGCAGCGCCGCTCAGGATTCTTGAAAAACCCAAAAATTCAGAGCGGCACTACAATTGCGATCGTCACCTTGAGACATAAGATGTTAAGTCTCATTTGCCCAGTAATTTCACTGGCTACGACGCCTTTCAGACCGAAACACAGTAATGTTTACACATTACTGCTTCACGGCAGAAATGGGCGCCGTCGTGGTACCCATAATCTAGCCGGCTTCTTGTGCAAAGGAGCCTCCCACTGGTCATATATTATCACTGATACATATTTTATATTAAACATAATCACTGTAGGTAGAATGTGGCAATTTTTACCGTTAAATTTCTTTTGATATAGGCCTTGTAGGCATAACTAAACCTCTTTAACACAAAGAAGAAATTAAACTTATTTTTATGAAGAAGACGAAATTTTAACGAGCTGTCAATTAAAATAGATTCAATTTTCTATCTCGCTGTGTCTCCGTTAGAGATATTCTTTGTGCCAGGGGCACGCTAGTACATAGTGAGCCTATGTCATATATCACTTATTCCTTTTTCAAAGAGTGTCCAAAAGGCTTCAAATAACTCTCTGCGTTTAATTTGTCAAATTAAAACAAGCGGTTCATTTGCTAAAATTTAATGTTCCACTTCTGTGTAATTATAAGCTTTTTATTTTATCGGTAGAAAGAGGGTCTCCACTACTCGAGCGTATTATAAATTTCACCCTCGCTAGGAACTGCTAACTTCCTTACCTCTACTAACACTTACTTGTACCTCCTAATACAGGTAGGTTTATACGCCCGAGCTCACTTACACCAGTATAAAAAAAGAGGAGACACGAACCAGTACCAGCTGCGGCACGCGAATCGCCTAAATGCAGTCCTACATAGCCTGAAATAAACTTTCCTAATAATATACACTATGAGCCCTTGGGTTTATAATAAACTCCCGGACTATATCACAAGCAAAGTGGCTCATTGAGCGCTTGTTCTACTCATATAATGTATTTATAAGTTAATCGTATTAATATGTTAAGTATGTATGACGTGCGCTGACCTCTACTTTATACCACTGGACTGGCGGCTGTCAAAGTACTTCTGTGCCTGTTTGATATTCGCCATTTTGGTGCTGTTGGCCATGTAGCGAGAGACTGCGGTACTAAAACTATTGTAGACAACCTCAGCAAACATCGATACATGGTGTGAAACTATTTACAAAAAAAATGTGTACTTTATTATGTTAATTCTTGAAGTATAAATAATACGGAAAACGAACGAAATTAATTGAAAATGAAAAAATACTTCAGAGCTGTTCGCTTCTGTCGCAGCCACTTGTATTATACGTGAAAATTAGTTCTCTGTTCGCTGACGAGTGGCGCTTCAAATAGGCACAAAAAATTAGCTGTCAAAGATATGAAACAGCATGTCCAGTGGTATTTATACAGGTCAGTAATGACGTGTAATAGTATTTACGAATAAAAACTTGAACTTGTTGTTGTGCAGGTGTGCCACGACCTGCCCACCGGGTACGAGTGCGTGTGTGGGCGGGGCTACAAGCATGTGGGCGGCGCATGCGCGGCCGTGTGCTCGCAGGGCTGCGTGCGAGGTGCGTGCGTGCAGCCTGACGAGTGTCGCTGCGACTTCGGCTACGTGGGCGCCAACTGCACCATCCAGTGCCAGTGTAACGGACACGCGCACTGCGAGGGACCCGACAAGCTCGACAAGTGTATCGAGTGTCACAACAACACCATGGTTGGTATAACCTTATCAATACATTCTTTATTCATTTTAATAATTCAAGGGATTGTCTTGTATCAATCGGGCATGCTTTAGGGGAGGCTTTTACCCGAACGGGGTCCGTGCATTTACCAGTTATTTTCAATCACATATAAAAGTCTCGTGGTAGATTTAGATAATCTGTGTTATAACCGGTTGTCTGGTTGCACGGACGATGTTACGATTTTTTTAAATAACTGAATCTACTATATGTTCGGAAAAAGTAGAGCTCCTAAGATGAACATAATATAAGAACTCAATGGCCACTCTTTTCAATAAATAGAGAATTTTTCAATGGCTGTAATGCATCCAATATATGCGTTGTTTTAAATTTAAAAGCGTTTTAAATACATATTTCATAAAAAGTAATAAATAATTAACTGTATTAATATAAATTATCGTATAGTGGATGCATCAACCTTTAGAGCTTAAATTCACTGAATGCTTAATGAACACGATAATCGTGATTACTGTCATAATTAGTAATTGCATCCAACAAAGACATTTAATTGCTAATCGCCTATGTCCTTTTAAAAACTAATGAATGATTCAACTACAGCTCATGTGTTTAGTACGGAACAAACCGGTTTTTATAATAATATAAACACACGACTAATAATAACGTAATAAGACACACATAAATAATCTTCCCTCTAACAAGGGATAGCGTACGTGTACGTATTGTGCGTACAAGACAACGATGTATTTAATACAATATACTTACTATAACATATATATTAACATCATATAAATGACTACGGGACTTCGAACCTGAGAATTCTGGCTCGGTAGACAGGGTCGCTAACTGGGTCGTCGGTATTAGGGGAAAACTTTAGAAATGTAACAGCGGCGCGATGGAGCGGGGGTGTTACCTTATACCTCTACGCTATTACGAGGGGCGGAGAAGAAGCGAGCCTTTATTGTGTCATATCACTTAACTAATGGCTTCGTCAGTCCAATCGTTTGTTGTGCCAATTACACAAACTGTTTGTCAAACTTTTATTGCAATCCCTTCGTACTTTTTCTGGTTCACCTGCCCGTTTCATCTTTTATTCTAATTGCTGTGTTCTTGTTCCTGCAGATTTTTATATCAGTTAGCTTCTTCAAAGAAAAGCTGTTTGATAATACTAATAGTCAAATAATGATAACAGGGCAGTCAATGCGAGAAGTGCAAGCCGAACTTCGTGGGTGACCCGACAGACAACGGGCAGTGCATCCCTTGCTCGGTGTTCTGCCACAGCCACACCAGCATCTGTACGACGGAGGGCGAGGCCCTTCCGCCCCGCGACGTGAACAGTGCCGACATCGAGGAGTACTACAGGGACGCGGGAGGCGCGGCCAAGGCCCGCTGCGTGCGCTGTGCCAACAACACGGACGGAGCGCGCTGCGAGCGATGTATAGAGGGGTACTTTAGAGGATCTGAGGACTTCAGGGACCCTTGTCGACCGTGAGTGTACCATTTTTGTTTTTAATAGAAAAGGAGGACAAACGAGCGTACGGGTCACCTGGTGTTAAGTGATCACCGCCGCCCACATTCGTGTACACGCTTTTTTTGAAGGTACCCATGTCGTATCGTCCCGGAAACACTACACAAGGAAGTCCATTCCACAGCTTTGTAGTACGTGCAAGAAAGCTCCTTGAAAACCGCGCTGTGGGCGACCGCCACACATCTAGACGGTGGGGATGATAACCTAACTTGTGGTGTGTCGTGCGAAGGTTTAATTAAAGCCGTTTTTCTATTAAAAATTTTGAAGACATTCTTCTTAGCGCGTTTGGGTAGAAATGATGAGAGTGAATATTGACGATGAGCACTCACAGACACGAATTTCTGTTGAGTAAGAAGATTTAGTTCACCATGAAGTTATTCGAATAAATAACTTTTGTTTTGTTTTGTTTGCAAATAAGTTTGAACTTTTTATGCTGCGGCATATATATAAATCCAGTGTCCTGATGTTTGTTTCCAGTGAACTCCTAAACTAATGAACGGATTTTAAATAGGGATTACTTCATGGAGTGCAGTTTAGTCCAACTTCAGAGATAGGATAGTTTTTATTTCTATTTGGGACCCATAATTGTTTTTATTTCCAATATTTATTTTGTATGGACATAATATATTCTATGAGAGAGTTTATTGCCGCATGGTGTGACAGCAGAACTGTAAAACAACTTCATTATACTATTTTACGTAATAATCTTTGAAACATTATTGACAAATTCATAAAAAACAGATATTATTTATTATGTACAGAACAACGTCTGCCGGGTCAGCTAGTTATTTTGTATAACTTTAAGTTGTTTGCTACTAGGTGTAATTTAAGCGTAAATTTTAATAATAATATTTTTTTTTAATTATTTATGTATACACACACTGTTTAAGAAGACGACATCCTTATGTGCTTATTTCTATCTTACTGTGTGTATTATGTGTTAAAGAGTATGTCTGTATTTGTTTCCAAATAAATAAATAAGGAGTATCGAGACGTCTGTGCCAAATTTGGTTCACGCGAGTGACTCATCATCTTTTGGTTGTCTAGTTGCGAGTGTCACGGACACGGAGACACTTGCGACCCGGTCACCGGCGAGAAGTGTAACTGCGGCAACAACACAGAGAGCGATGCCTCGTGCCAGACTGCCAGCTCCAGCAAGAACTCTGCCCAGGAGTGCTGGCGCTACCAGTGCGTCAAGTGCAGGGACCTTTACATGGGCGATCCGCGCAACGGACACCAGTGCTACAAGACCATCAACATCGAGAACAAGATCTGCTTCGACGGAAAAACTATTGGTGAGCCGCTCATCCAACAATACTAAAATCAAATCATTTCTTTATATGTACACAGTCATTTACAGTCACATATGAAACTCTCCTGGTAGATTTACGGCCGTTCCTAATATTCAGTCTATCTCTTACTTGAGATAAAAATAGTAAATGGGACGACGTAAACGTCATAGGTTCCTTTGCACAGGATGCCGGCTAGATTATGGGTACCACAACGGCGCCTATTTCGGCCGTGAAGCAGTATCAATTACCATCAGCTGAACGTCATGCTCGTCTCCTCCCTTATTTTCATAAAAAAATGATATTATGAGCCTCGGAGAAACGTTTTTTTGTATATCGATGTGGGAGATTCACGCTGCCGTCTTATGATATCAGCATACAACACCGGCGTCAATTAGCGGCCTAGCGCTATATTTCACATAGCTCAGTGTCGAGAACTGGAGAAACCCCTCTACAGCATGATGACAGCAGTACTTATATTTTACCCCAGGAGGGTACAATAGCTCTGCATGAATCGGAGGATACGTTCCCGAACATTTTTATCCTCAGCTAGCTAACTCAGTTTCCCTTGGTCGAAAATAAGTCGTGTGGGCCGGATGGCATATCTCCCATCGTTTTACGAACGTGCGCTCCACAGTTGACGCCGGTGCTAATGCGTTCATTCCGGCACTCATACTCAAAGGCGTGATCCCGGACTCATGGAAGTCAGCCCTTGTCCATCCGATCCCAAAATAAGGAAACAGGTCGGATCAGGTTTCAATTATTCTTCCCAATACTTCGTACCCAAATAAAAAAATTAAAACGAATCAGTATATTATGTCGCTAAAAATCAATATGTATCCAAGTGCTTTAATCTTTTGTTGCATCTGTTTATTATAATAGCGAGCATCCCAAATCCAACGAAGAAGTTTTTGTTAAATAATCTATTCTTTTTCAGATGAATGCAAGATCAAGCCACGACCGTTGTACGCAGGGCAGACAGTATTCCTGGCCGTGAACCCGCGCTACATGAACGTCGACATCCGAGTGATCGTAGACGTGACCCAGGGCGCCGTGGACCTGTACATGAGCCCCAACGACAGCTCGTTCGTGGTTTCAGTGAACGCGACTACTGGCGCGCACGCCATCGAGCTAGACCGCAGCTACTACAAACGGGACCCCTTCCGCAAGATGCCCTCCTTCGACGGCGACGTGGTCTCCTGGCATTACGACAAAGTGGACTATGCCCTCGCCGACTACGCAGCGAACGAACTGGCCACTTACGTGACCGTAGACAGGCGGAACGTTCTCCTCCGCGTCACAAACCTCCGCAACCGGCTCGTGCTCACCCTCCCGCAGAACATCCACGACCTGACCCACACCAAGTTCTTCATCATCATCCGCGCGCGGAGCACAGAAGATGGCTCGGCCAGTTTCGGCGTGGCGTTCTTCCGCCAAGACCAACTGCACATCGATCTCTTTGTGTTCTTCTCGGTTTTCTTCTCGTGTTTCTTTTTATTTCTTGCCGCGTGCGTAGTCGCGTGGAAAGCGAAGCAAGCGGCTGATGTTAGGCGAGCTAGACGGAGACATGTTGTTGAGGTAAGTGTTGTTTACTCTTATTTTATACACTTCAATCAGTTGGAGTAGTGAAGTATGTAATTGTATGTTATCTACGGTATATGTCACGGGAAGTGTTCAGAAGACCTGTCGAACCCGATACTACTGCCTGGATCTTAATCGATTATGCACTCTGAAAACTGGAACGTAGTCAATAACGGGTTGTTTTCAGGTAGACGTGACAAGTCTTAAGTTGCCTTGACAAGTCAGGTCTACTGACGCAAAGCGAGAGAGGCGATTGTTCTCGATAACAGCGTGTACTTTCGTGCAAGCGTGCTGCTGTAACTTGTTCAAATATTTACGAATATATTGATATGTTTACTTTAGCAAGGGCTAATATAAGGGGAGGTTGACTTATTACTAGTAGAAAAATTTATTCAAGTATATGTCTTAGCATCTTATTCCTAAGTTCGAGCAGTTAGTAGAGACAAAGTTTTCTTAACACTTTACAATAAAAAAAATCCAAATGTATTTAATCCCCTAAAATGTGCATTCAATTTGAAAAGTGTTTTACCTCTTAACGAGGCATTCTTAGGAGATGCTGACTCCCTGATGCAGTGTGCCGCGAGATTAGATTCATTACACAGTCTTGTGCCAGAATTCGGGGAGTCTCAAGCGAGACTGAAGAAAAACTATAATATTTGGATAATTATGGATTTCCGAAAAATGCAAAAGATTATCCATCTAACATTTCAACCATTGTGTACTCTCAAATTTTCCTCCTCTCTATGATCACCAATTAATTGTTCCCCTGTACGGTTCAGATGCTGCACATGGCCAAGCGGCCGTTCGCTGGCGTGGTGGTGTCGGTATATGGTGGTCGCCGCGGAGACGTTCGCCCCGTCGCCATCGAGCCCACGGCAGACGAGCGAGCAGCAGTCACCTCCGTGCTCGTCAGGTACCCCCTTTATATCCGTTGTGATTATATTACATTCATTATTTAAATAAAACACTTAAGGATTTTGCGTAAAAGTTCCGTTTAGATAACCTTTTCAGGGGGATTGAGTGCTGTTGAAATAAGTCAAAATTTACAGACACTGTCAGTAAATTTTGCTCAAGACCATATCTACAGCAAATACCACCTGCGAGGCAATAGCGCAAATTTTTTTAATGGCAACAATGACAAATACTCTCTTGACTCATTTAAATGATTTATTTATGTTTTATTTAAATGTGTGTCAAAGAAAATGCTAACATTACAAGAACGCGCTTCCCGTGACTTATTTTAGATACCTACCGATACTGATATTTAAGCATCTCACGTACACGAAACCACTTTTACGTATTTGGTCTTCTAAGTATGAGAATTTCTCTTTCGCTGCCTATTGTGTTTTTAAGTAAAATGCGTTATACTTTAAATATACGTAAGGGTTAGTAACCCTTTTATATTTTCTGCGACAAACCGTCGAGATAGAGTTAGGTATTTAGCGGCAGATAGAAGGACTTCACCCATAATATTTATTAACCATGTGCAAGAACTATGTTTTAATAAATAACATGAGTAAATAATTTGAAATGACTACGTACCAACTTATAGCAGTACTAGCGATAGGTTTACCATCAAAAAGTTGAAAACAACCTACTAAACTTAAGGTATTTTTTCCTCTCAAGATCTTCTATCAGTTCTTTCCGAATTTGGCTGGACAGTTTCAGACACGATCCTATAGATTTTCATATTGTTTTCTATTCTATGGTTCAGGAAATAAATCATCATTTTCAGCTATGTCTGGGATAGTGTTACCTAATTAGCAGTGGAAATATTCTAAGCAATAGGTGTGTGATACAGCGAATATACCTTAAAATGGGGGTGCTATCCCTCCATCTGGCTTTATAATTTACAGTCCATTCTCTACGTAACACTTTACTTGACTCTTTGGCTATCGAGTGGTATAATTAAACTTTTTAATGTGGACAATTAGTTTGAAAACTCAGAATACACAAATTTAGACTTCTCTATTACATTCATGTATTTATTCTAAAATGTATCATTCTATACAGGTTACCCGGAGGTCTTCGCGCCCCAGTACGAATGGCTCTCGCGTCCGCGTTAGTTTTGGTGACCCGAGCGCCCCCCACCCGGCCGCGACACAGAAGAACATTCTCGTGATGTGCGCAAGGAGCTAGCACACACGCACAATAATTGTAGCTCATACATAGGTTATAATTTATAGTGGGATATATGAGACCTCATATATCCCACTATAAATTATAACCTTATATTACAACCGATGCCTTCATACTTCCTAGGCAAAAAATTCATCGGCAAAGCCTCTACATTGCTATCAAATGTATGATTATGTAAACATACATATTAAAACATGAATTGGGATTATCAACCTATGTTAAATTATGAAAATATTATAGTGTCATTTACTTGAACACTGCTATTTTGGCTGCTCCGATATAGAATCTATATCACCTACTCAATGCTCTTAATAGAAACATATTGCAGCTTCGTTTTAATGTATAATCATCAATCTGTAGCATTATAAATTATTGATAGTGTACATTCGAATTTTACAATAATTTATACTCATTCCGATTAAGTTTACTTATAATATTATTTTATATATAAAAAAGAAACAATATCAAATTTCCACAGGACATGTTATATTATGATTCTGTTAATTTATTTGATTGATTTTTATATGATCTGATTTATTTGGCACTACTTACAAATGTTAAGGCCGCACTGTCTTTTATTATTTTTAATAACAGCAGTACAAATATACCTTTTCTTGTTGCCATGGCTTTGAACCATTAGCTATTATTGTTTGTATTAGAGAGTATACTGTAAAGTAGAAATTTTTTATTATATGTTTATAACATAATAGTTGATAATGATATAACGCGCTCATAAAACCTACGTAATTAATTAAATTCGCATGAAAATGAAATGAATAGTTGCCATGTTGTGGCATAGTTAATTTTATGTATGTTATATTTGAACCGCATTGGTTTCTATAAAAATCAGCAATTTTTTAAGTAGGTAGTTATTATAAATAATTTATATGATCAGTTTACATTGTTACACATTTTGTGTTTTACTATCCAATATGTAGCATGAGATGAACTCCTTCATGCCCACCAAGCCAAAGCAAATCACATATAGTTTGCAAAAATTGAGCGGGTTGTGAATAGTCCATTGTAGCAAATGCTGTTGTTTATTTCAAAAGTTTATTATGCCATGTTGTGTGTGTTATTTGTAAGTTTAATCATACCTTTAAATTTACTATGTTTTTTGGGTACAGTATACCCATGGTAGCTTATTGTTACTTGTGTTGGTAACACTGCACTGCTTCTTGAAGAAATTTCTCACATGAACTTATACACTAGCAAATATTTGCATGAAGCAATTTATAGCCCTTAACACAACATTCATCTTTTGACACAAATGTGAAATAGTTCATTTGACTTTTCTCCTCTCAAGTAAATAAAAAATGTATACACACATTAAACATGGATGGATGTGTGGTGGTCCTCCACAGTGCGGTTTTCAAGGAGCTTTCTTCCACGTACTACAAAGCTGTGGATTGAGCTTCCTTGTGCGGTGTTTCCGGGACGATACGACATGGGTACCTTCCAAAAAAGCGCGTACACCTTTCTTAAAGGCCGGCAACGCTCCTGTGATTCCTCTGGTGTTGCAAGAGATTGTGGGCGGCGGTGATCACTTAACAACAGGTGACCCGACCCGTACGCTCGTTTGTCCTCCTATTCCATAAAAAAAAAAAAAAAAACTAATGAATTTGTAAATTTTAGCCATGTTAATGCAATTTACATATCGCGCCTATTACATGAATCTCTTTCTTTAGTATTATTTTTTGACAGCTCCGTAGATATTTAATTAAAATATATAACTTCAACAGCTTTTGCTGGACGCTGAATTTCGTTTAAATTTCGTTTTTGTATAATGAAATAGGAAAATATTGTAAATTATAATAAAAAGCTATTATTTTGCAAGTATTGCACATGAACATACATTTTTGTTATGTATTTAATAGTATATTATAATTATTTATATGTTGATATAACCAGCACAAGATGCTCGCAATAAAAATTAAATTAAAAGGTAAATAGATGTTAAACAATAAAGAATGTGAATTTGCTCATTATCAACTGGCAGTATTCTAAATGAAATAATTGTTGTCAAAGTAGTGTAAGTAGAATTAAATACAATAGAGTTATATAAGTAAAAACTATTAGATAATTAAGGTGGATAGTACTGATATTATTATGTGTTAAGTGATCATTATATGTTGATCCCTAAAAAGATCTTTCAGTCCAATTTACATTCCAAATTATTGTAATCCGCTGTATATATTATTACTTAATTAAAGTCAAACAAGACATTAATATTGGCAGTAAAAGCTTTAAGTATTACTAAAATAAGAAATCTAATTGCTCATTATTTAAATTTTTATCAATGTTTATCGATTGCATTTAAATTTATTTATTCATTGAATATTTGTCTTGTTTTGAAAATAACTCTGCAAGTATACACTTGCTAAGACGGAATTTTATCATTATATAATTATGATTCATTATTAGTAATATTCTTGTCCTCAGTCATATTATGATTTAGAACTTTATATTAAAAACCTAAGTCTAGTTTTGAATAAAATGCTCTTCACATGACCTTGCTCATAATTATAAAAAAAATCTGTGATCAGTGTGGGGTTATTTTGAATAATGTTACAATACCTACAAAAAAATTCTTTGTGCTGTACCTATTATATTTTTCACCTAGGAATTGTAATGATCTAACAGCAGTATTATAAGCAATATATATTTTTGGTTGAAATGTTTATAAAATAAAAAAATATAAGTTGGTTGCTAAATTAGTAGTTTTATTTCTTAAATATAAAGTACCTTAGTTTACAATTTGGGTTTGGTATAATCAGAAACATGCCACCTAGAGAAATTATGATGGCAAGTGAAGGGTCTCATGATCTTTCATAAACTAATTTTTCTTATATATTTTATATTCTGAAGCTAGGTACAATGATATACACGAAGTTTTTCCACAACAACCCAGAAAACTGGTGACTTGATAGTTGAACACATTTTTTTTATGAAAAAAAAGAAGAGACGAGCAGGATGTTCAGCTGATGGTAATTGATACACCCTGCCCATTGCAATGCAGTTTCTATCAGGATTATTGAAAATCGCAAAAATTCTGAGTTGGTACTCATACTGCACTTGTTACCTTGAGAGATAAGATGTCAAGTCTTGTTTACCCGGTAATTTCACTAGCTACGGCACCCTTCAGACCAAAACACAGTAATATTTACACATTACTGCTTTACGGAAGAAATAGCCGCTGTTGTGGTACCCAAAATCTAGCCAACATCCACTGCAAAGGAGCCTCATACTGGTAAATGTCTAGTGTGAATGTACTATGTTGAAGGTACATGAGAAATTGTATACATTTTGTACTTAAAGACTCCTGTACCCAGAAATCCTTAAGCTGAAGGGTCTGTTAGTCAACATTAAAAATGTATGTATCTCTGGCAAGGAGGGTTGAACCTACTATCAAGGTGGCATGATTCTTAACTGTTTTTACTATTGATCATTCTGTGTTAGTAAATGTGTCTTAATTTTTTGCAGAAGTTCTTTCTTGACAGTGTCTGGGACTAATGCCCTAGCTCTCGGTGTAACTCTTGTAACTAGTGAGTCAAACGTCATATTAATGTTCTCATTTTCTTTGACGACTTCTCTGCATAACATTCTCACTTGATCCCTCCATCCACATTCTATAAGTCGTTTTCTTAGTAATTCTTTGAACCTGGAATTAATGCGTGTTTTAAGGCAAACAATTAAAATAATAATTTTACTTACCTCTTATTTCTATATGCATTTCTATTAATAATATACAATTATACTAAAATGCAATGAAAGTTAAATGTTTGGACTAAATAAGGACCTTTCACGATCTCCGCTTAAAATAAGACGTTGGTGAGCAATGGTATTGTTAACAGTCATAATACAAAGAAGTCTTATTAAAATATATCAATATTCGTTTCACTTAGATTTAATACGGTCTAGCTGTTGTACTCAATTGAAATCCGTATACGAATTAATTCAAATTTCAGTGCTTGCTTTTGCAATTAAAAATACTCAATTGAAATTGACATCTGACAATTATGAACAAAATATTATTTTATTGTCATTTGAGTTTAGACATTTACACCTAAGTGTGACAGTGGCATTACACTGGCAGCACTGGCTTAAGCCAAACTACGTAGAGGCGGGACTGCCTGAGTAAATATTGAAAATTAGTTCAGTATATTGTGTACTACAGTACTAGTGCGTGCGTGGGCAAACGTATGATATTAAAAATGAAAATATGTTATGGCGAAACAATAGTCAGACATAGGTGCCTGAGGTTCGTGGAAGAAATGGTCTGCAGCTGGTAATCTTCTAGGAACTCTTGTTGCTAATGTGTGTGTTACTGTCCTGTCGGCTCGGAGAACTTTGATGCGATGTGAATAGGTTGTTGACCACTGATGAAGTATTATTTTAATATACGCTTAATGCGTGCGACTCTGTTCGGTGCTCGGTGACAATTTTGATTACGAAGCGAGAGCCAATTGGCATTGGATTAGCCAATCAGATATCTATAGGTCTGTTATCTATAGGTATATCTCTATTTTTTCAGACATCTGCGCTATAGTCTGCCATAACAAAAAATTGCAACAAAGAGAATAAACAATTGTGGCACATCCAGTATGAAACCTGCAGTGATTTGACAAAATGGTTCGAAATAGTGGTAATTACAGTATGGCGATTGGTGACGAAGTTAACCCAGCTAAGTTTGAAAGCGAACAGTTGCGAAAGTAGAGGATTTCGGCCATTTTTACAAGAGTAAAAATGGGGATAGCTGACATCTGTCAATCTATCAATTACTGCACGTTTCATACAATCAAGGGGATCGCTTTTTTCTTATAGAGTTTCGCTAAGCTGATTTATATATAATTGATTATTCTCAATGGTATGCGAAAAGCCCTTTTCACAATTATATAATAAGAATTAAGAATATCTGAATATTAATATTATATTCTTATTTATTAAAGACTGTAAAAATATCGAAGAAACAAGCGTTTTGTCTCTTTTATAAAAATAATCGATAGAATTCATCCATACATGGAATTACATCCATATTTGTTAGTAAATTTTTCAAACTTTCAAAATAATTTATTAATTTGCATATTGAGAAAAAATAAATGAAATAAAATAACAGGGTCTGGACTTTCCGATTATGATTCACAGTAATTATTAAGACAGAGGTAAAATACACGTCTTCGCTGAATCGCTGATTACGTATTGAGACACTTTCTAGAATACGGACCTTAGTTCAGAATATAATAATGTGATATTTACGGCCAAGTGCACACAATGTGTGCCAAATATTAAAATATAATGATGAATGTCATCGTGTGTGCTTAGAATTTGTAAAGAATTTTTATAAACTGATAGTTATATTTTTTATGGAAGGACAAACGAGCGTACGGGTCACTTGGTGTAAGTGATCATCGCCGCCCACATTCTCTTGCAACACCAGAGGAATCACAGGAGTGTTACCGGCCTTTAAGGAAGGTGTACGCGCTTCTTTGAAGGTACCCATGGCGTAGCGTCCTCGAACCACCGTGCAAGAAAGCTCATTCCACAGCTTTGTAGTACGTGGAAAAAGGCTCCTTGAATATATTATGCAAACGGAACAGATAAAAGTTTCTCTAAAGGCCAAGTAGAAGCCCATATTATAAAAAAAAAACATGAAGGAAGGAGCCTTCCACCTAACCTGTCCGGATCGGGGTATGACTCAAATCTGAAGCTCGCTTCGCTCGCTTTTACATCCTAAGTTCTTCTAGTGATGTCACTTATTATCATTTCACGGAACCAACACTGGCATTTGATCAAATCACTAGATTTGTTTAGAGAAATGATAAAATCGTGTTGTTCTTTAAACATACTCCGTGATTTGATCAAATCACTTAGGGAATTGACCAAATCTCTGTTATTGTCATTTCCCTGCGACATGTTAAGAGTCGTTCTTTGATAGTTGAGTAGTTTGATTACCCGTTAATGTGTTACAATATGTCCTAGTGCAGCTACTCTGTTTTCGGAGGAGTGCAAACCTCTCCGTCCCACTCTGTAGGCTCTATCACGTTTTAGTTGGTACCTAGGTGTAGGGCATAAGTTGTATTTTATAAAATCTTAAATATATTAATAAGTACCTAATAATTCAGTATTCCATTTTAAGGTCGCTAGACGACTGACGTTCATCCCACCAAGAAGACAGCTATGCACAAAGTCTCCTCCCCAACATAACCTATTATCTCCCACATTGTAGCACCACTTACCTTATTATTATTACAAAATATACTTAACTAGGTATTAAAGGTACGTAGGTAATAATTTAAACGTTCTTATATTATTTTCCATTAGCCTATTATGATAGATGCATTCATAAAAACTAGGTTATGACACAAGCACATATACATGTTAAGAATTTCATATAAACTGAATGTAAGGTTCCGATTGAATTGGATCAAACTTTTATCTGCTATCATTATTTTATCATGAAATTATTTGATATTTTCGAAAATATATTCTATCTAAGGTCATCCCATACACTGTGGCCCATTTACGAGCAAATAAATAACAACAAAAAATCCGTTGATTCGATCTCTATAAAGATTACAAGATTATTTAGCGATTATCTTATGATTGACTCAACATTTCATCTAAATCGTTCAAGCCGTTGTAGATAACTTCGAGTTTTATATGCTTATTGCTCAAATTTTCTAATTTTGGTGGGGAGTAGGAAGGTATAATTAAGTTGGTAAGACATAATATCCCCTGGAATGTCAACTGAAGAAGAACACACCAGTCGCGCTGGTGGTTCTGTTTAATGGACGTACTAAGTCATACACTTCTACGGATTCTCCAATACTTAATTCAATTAGGAAGCAAAAATGCCACTAACATTGATACAGAATTTATGTCGCGACTCTTCGCGGTTGAGTTTTTATATCCTTATAAATATCAGATATGAATTTTCATTTGTTTCGCATATATAGTATAGTAGCTCTTTTGAATTTATTTACTTTTATAAACGTACGTGTTTTATAAGTTTCTTTAATATTTAAACGTAATGGTGATGTGAAATATATTTTATTTTCCTCAGGCCCGAGAATTTAGAGTCACTGACAAAGTATTTCTCGACTTTCAAAGCGAAGATAAAGCGTTAGGCAGAGTTGTTATTGGATTATTTGGTGATTTAGCGCCCAAAGCAGTGAAAAACTTTAAAATACTTGCAACGAAGGGAATAAAAGGGAAGTCATATAAAGGAACATGTATCAATCGGATTCTAAAGAGGTTTATAGTTCAAGGTACGTTTATTAAACGTTGTTTTTAATGTGATATTACCACGTGGTAATAGTATCTGTCATGCAGCGTAACGCTCAGATAAGAGTATTTTTAAAATAACGAACTTAAATTTCGAATGATAGTGCAAAGCAATGTTTTTATTCTCTATGAAAATAAGGGACGAGACGAGCAGGACGTTCAGCTGATGGTAATCGATAAGCCCTGCCCATTACAATGCAGTGCCGCTCAGGATTATTGAAAAACCCCAAAAATTCTGAGCGCCACTACAATTGCGCTCGTCACCTTGAGACATAAGATATTAAGTCTCATTTGCCCAGTAATTTCACTAGCTACGGCGCCCTTCACACCGAAACACAATTATACTTACAAATTATTGCTTCACGGCAGAAATAGGCGCCGTTGTGGTACCTAAAATATAGCCAGCATCCTGTGCAAAGGAGCCTCACACTAGTTTAGTTGAGTTTATTTAATTTTTAAATAAATAATTAATTTGTAATTGAAAACGCGAAAAGGCTTTTACAGATAAACTAACTGTATTTATCCTAGCCAAGCCATAGTGGCTATCGTTTGGAGCATTATAAGTTTGGCTAAAATTGTGTTTTTTTATTTCAGGTGGTGATGTGGTTTCTGATGATGGAAGTGGATCGATTAGTATTTATGGAAAGTATTTCGATGATGAAAATTTGGACACCCAACACACTCTTGCTGGTTTTGTTTCGATGGCTAATAAAGGTACGTACACGTAAACTCCAATTTAAAAAGCCATAGATGTAGCTAGTGCGTATCGTCCAAATGCAAGTTACGCCATAACGCCATAGGCCATTAAGGAGTGGTAATATTAATTATGCCTAAATTAATCAAGAGAACTTCTGTAAAAACCAACCTGGGAATTTCAGGTGCCTCTCGCTTTTCTTCGCGAGTGCAATAAGTTCATCATTTCATCATCACCATAAGCCGGAAGGTGTCCACTGCTGGACAAAGGCGTCCTCCAAAGATTTTCACGACGATCGGTCCTGCGCTGCCCTCATCCAACGTATTCCAGCGATCTTGATCAGATCGTCGGTCCATCTTGTGGGGGCCTACCGACACCGTGTCTTCCGGTACGTGGTCGCCATTCGAAGACTTTACTCCAACGGCCATCTGTCCGTCAAACTACGTACGTGCCCTGCCCACTGCCACTCCAGTTACAATAAGTTAAACGAAACTAATAATTAACACCTTGATATTTTCGGTTGTGGGCTGGTCAGATTTAAATAGGTGCTGGTTACTAACTTAGCTGGTACTCAATCTGCATATTCAAACATATAGTTTTTCATTTTTCTCTCTTTTATTTAAATTAACAGGCAAAGTTTAAAATTAGCACTTACTATTATTTCTTATTTAGTTTTTTTTATTGTAGCCATATTATTAGTTTTATTTTTTTAAAGTGTATTTTTTGTAAATTTTGTGTTCGCCATAGTTGTCGTATACTTTAGAACAACAAATTGTAACATAAGACTTAAAACATTGTATTTTATGTGATGTGGTGGTGTACTTAGGTGAATAAATAAACCAATGAAGAACATATCATCTTAAAAAGAGTTAGATTTATAATACAAGGTCTACAAGTCTCTCAGACTTAATTTTAACTTCCGATATTTTGTTTAGTTGTGAATAAACGGTAAAAAAATATTGCAGAAGTGTGAGTTGTGCATAAAGTGCAGTTCAAATAATGAGATTATAAATTACTTATATTGCAGTTTCTGCTATGATTGTAATATTTTTAATAAAAAAAACTTAGCAAACCACAGAATGAAAATGA
The DNA here is from genome assembly GCA_949711755.1 of Leptidea juvernica. Lineage (NCBI taxonomy): Eukaryota > Metazoa > Arthropoda > Insecta > Lepidoptera > Pieridae > Leptidea > Leptidea juvernica. The sequence continues at coordinate 2,187,021 of CATIXQ010000031.1, forward strand.
GAACAATGTGAAAATAATTGGCTGTTTTTGAACATATACAGCCCATTCATGTGACCTGGATTCTACCCATAACTCCACACACATAAGCGAGCGTTTTTTTGCGCGGGTTCGTCTCAGGCCTATGTCATTTCTAGGTTGGTACTGGCTCTAACTATGATCGCCTGGTACCAAAGCACTATTTATTATTAATTTTAATTTAACGTCTAATGTATTCTATCTCCTTCTTTGTTTCTGTCTCTATCGTCTCGCTCTTTCGTTTCATTGAGTTTCAAATCACAACGATTCTAAAGAAGTTTCACTTCAAACATAATATGTATATAATTACAGGAAAGAACACGAATGGATGTCAGTTTATCATAACCTTGAAAGGAACACCTTGGTTGGACGGGCTACACACGGTCATTGGAAAAGTACGTATTTTATGAGCTTAGGTGTCCTCGTACATGCATTACAATGCTTAACATATTTAGGTTGATAATTTCAGGTTGTTGAAGGTCAGAACGTAGTGCATATGATAGAACATACTCCCATTGATGTTGACGATCGCCCGACCAAGCGGGTCTACATCTCAGACTGTGGCTTGCTGGAAACGGATCCGTTTTATATCACTGACGATCCATATGAGTATGTACTTTTTTCTTCAGCATGTAAACAGCCAACAACTACGTGTTTGAAATGGTGTACAACACGATAGATACTATATGATTATATTAATAACTATTCAAAATACTAGTGTTCCGTGCAAACACTGACACATTTAAATTACGTAAGAAGTAGCCTAGCGAAACTCTAAGATAATAGCGATGCACTCGATTGTATGAAAGGTCTTTGATAGATTGACAGATGACGGCTATAATCTTGCAAAAAACGGAGACAGCCGAAATCCAATACGTTTTAAGCAACTGCTCGCTTTCAAACTTTGCCGGATAATAAAATAACAATCTTTCTTACTTACTACAATTTCAAACTTATGTCAAATCACTGCAGGTTTCATACTAAACTAAATTTAAATTTTTACTTAGGCAGTCCCACCTCTTATTACGTAGTATTGACATCCTCTTTGGTAAGAAGTTTTATTTTAAAAATAATAGGATTATTCAGTCAAGGAAACGTTAAACTTCCACTTGTATAATATTGTTGACCGTGTGCAACGCGGAGCAGCTCGAATTGTTGGGACCCAGTTCTGTGAACGGCTCGCATCCCTTGGCATTGCGTAGAGACGTCCGCATGTATCACGAGTAGTGATCCGAATAGCAGTTTCACCTGATTCCTGCCGTCGAATTCCACCTTCGAACGACACTTCACAAAATAGGATATCATCCCCACCATCTGGATGTGTGGCGATCCTCCACAGTGCGATTTTCAAGGAACTTTCTTCCACATACCACAAACCTTGTGCGGTGTGTCCACCACCGGTCACCTTCAAAAAAAGCGCGTACACCTAAGGCTAGCTCCAGAGATACCTGTACTGTTGAGTGTGAGAATGTGGGTGGAGGGAATCACTTAACATCAAATAACCCATATGATCGTTTGTCCCCCTCTTCCACAAATCTACAGGTGTTTGTCAGACTATAAAAACATTCATTAGCGTGGCAAATTTATGATCTTGAGCAAGCACGGTTAATAAAACTGGCTTTGTGACCATGTCTTAAAGCCAGTTTTACTGCTTGGTGTACCTACTAATAATAGTAAATAAAACAAATTACTCATAGTGGAACCCGTAAATAAATAATTCATACAATAAATTTCAAACTAAGATTTCTTTTTTAATGAATATAAGGGACGAGACGAGCAAGACGTTCTGTTGGTGGCAATTGATTATTTTCCTGCCCATTACAATGTAGTGCCGGTAGGGATTCTTGAAAAACACAAAAATTCTGAGCGGCAATACAATTGCGCTCGTCACCTTGAGACATAAGATGTTAAGTCTCATTTGCCTTGTAGTTAATTTCACTAGCTACGCTGCCCTTCAGACCGAAACACAGTAGTACTTACACATTAATGCTTCACGGCAAAAATAGGCACCGTTGTGGTACCCATAAACTAGCCGGCATCCTGTGCAAAGGAGTCTCCCACTGGTAAGTTGTTGCACTTCTTACTTTCCCTGATAAACTCTCCTCAAACACTTCATGTTTATTTTTCAGTTTGTGGTCTTGGCTAAGAGCTGCGGGAGTTCCACTGACCATGTCATTCTCAATTCTTGGCTTCTTTCATTGGTTGATAACCAAAATGAACATTTGAGATATTTATTTACTGAAACCCACGTATTGGTAAATAATAAAAAATATTTCGTTATGGTTTTTTTTATTTACTTCTATGTTAAAATATATTTCTTATAACTAAATTTATATACATTATCTATTAGTTGATGAGCTTTTAGCTATATCTTATACCTAATGTCATTGTGTAAACAATATATAAAGTTCAATTTAATAATTTTATATATTTCAAATCACATTATCCTTCGTATATATAAATAATAAAATATATAAACTTCAGACTCAAAGTATACATACCTATAATTGATATTTTTAATTTATATTCTTGCTTTTATTATTCACAACCTCAGAAATAAATAACTAGCGACAGTCGACATTTATTAACATTAGTACAAATTAATATGTTGTCTTTGTCGATAAAATATAAAGTCTTGTCACAAACCAACACAATATCATACCTGATAGGTAAGTACTTACGCATATTGGTGAATGAAGTAATCATCACCAAAAAAGCACAATGCCCCTCATCGATAAAATATTTCATCTATATATATATAAAAATGAATTGCTTTTCGTTAGTCTCGCTAAAACTCGAGATCGGCTGGACCGATTTGGCTAATTTTGGTCTTGAATTATTTGTGGAGGTCCAGAGAAGGTTTAAAAGGTGAATAAATATGAAAATGCTCGAAATTAAATAAAAACAACAATTTTGTTTTACCTTTTTCCGATGTGTCCCCTGTCGTGCAGAAATCAAATTGAAAGAATAGGTTAAAATGAATAACTAACTAGAATCTTTATATCTTTCTATCTTTCTCAGGAGATAAAAAAACAAACTTTAATTTAATTATTGATTTTTTCTCATTACTTTTTATAGCAATACAACGTTTGCTGGGTCAGCTAGTATAATATATTTTTAACATAAATGTCATAATTACTGTGTGGCCTTTTGGTATCGGATCTGACAGAAATTTAAATACTTTTCTTATTAAATGAAAAAAACATTTTGAAACTTATTTTAAACATTATTTGCATTAGATTGCAGAGGGAGAGAGAAAGTCTTCATGCAGGGGTGCACTTCTTCTTAAACTGTTGGAAATATAAGCAAACCAAAAAGAAGAATTACTTTTGTTCATAATAACACACAATTTATTAAAGTTAACTTAACATAAGTATCAATGCAGCTATTAGAACTGTCACATAGGTTGTGGTGTGACTGTGCGCGGAATCAGGCGCTGTCTTCTGTTTATCTCGGTCGGCGGCGCGGTCGGTCTCGTCCGCGAGCTGCGACGCGGCAGAGCCGCACGCGGTAGCACAAGATGGCCACGTGCGGCACACGTCACACGCAGTGCTCGGAATAGCTCGGTAGAACATACGCGCTCGATGACCTGATTAAATTAAAATATATATTATATTGTGTATACTATTGGTAAAAATAATAAAAAAAAAATTCAGTATGATAAAATAGTACCTAATGCAATTTTGTATAGAAGGGTACTGAAATACTGGCAACACTGTGGCAATTAACAGCAGGTTGATTGTAATGGCTCCTGAACTAAATCTCAAACTAAAATCTTAGGAAACAGAAAAACGCCTAAGTAAAGTTTTTTTGATGAGGAAAAAAGCAGCATAAACTTCACGGCTTCTTACATATTTTGTAGAAAGTGGTTTAATTCCTTGTTATATGGTTTATCCTTGTTATGTGGTATTCCACATAAATACCTACCCGCCTTACAAAACTAACAACATTTGTTAGATTGGTTATCATCTTCATGACAATATTATAGTTGGATAATTAATTACGTGGGTTAGTCATGACATTTTTTTCTGTTGGCGTATACTATTTTGGCCAAACACGAGTCTCTAAAAAAATTGTAATTTGATTTCTCTGGTATTGTAGGAGAACAAATTTGGCACAAAATTGAGAAAAAAATTTTCATAAAAATACCAAAGTATAAATTAATATCTCTTACTGGAGTCGTAGAGATCAAGCAGCGTGACCCAGGCAGGTCGTTGTCGAGCGACCGGCAAGGCACGTGGCGCGGCCAGGGTGGCGCAACGCTCCGTCAGTCCGGTGCGCAGCCACGCTAACACACGGGACCCGCCCGCAGCCAGTCGCGCGCCCACCACGTGTCGCGCCGTCTGTCACGACCATATGTTATTATTTTGATAAAAAATGTCGATAGGGTTTAAATTTTAGGAAGTTATTATTTAAAATTTTGTTGATGTCATTTATAATATACTAGATACTACTACCGTTACGGAAAAAAATGGCGCTCTGAGAGAGAAGATTCCTTTTTTGGGCTCTTTTTATTAAATATACAAAATTGTACTGTCAATGCTATTGTTATATCTAGTCCCAGGCTGTCCGATCTAGTTAATACGTCACACAAACAAGCAGTAATGTTTACACACACACTCACCGTTAGTTCTGTGATGGTGTTGATGTCGGCCAGGTATCCCGACGGCAGCTGCACTGTCAGGAGAGCCAGCCCACCTTCTGTCTCATTGCCCACCGCCACGAACCTGCACAAACGTAATAATAATTAGTCTGGCCATAAATACTGTTACAATTAAAAATAAACAAAATATTACATTTGAATTTGGAATCTGTCATTTTTATATGATTGTTCATTGTCTTTTCTCGTTTTGGCGCCAAGACATTGTACAATATTTTGCGCTATTAAAATGGAGTGCGGTGATAAAGAGAACCGAATCGCTGTGATTGCAATACATAAAGTAGGTAGGACTTGGTTTTTTGATGAAAAAGGTCTCAAATCATCGACACAAGTGTATAGACTAGGTATATGACCTTGGGTAACAGTATCACAATTTTCTATTTATTTTTGTAGAGTACCAATGAAAAAAATAACTCCAGCTACTGACTTTCTCTGATAATAGATTGTTCTACTCGATATACTATTATAATAAGATTTGATTTTGCTTTACTATAATATTATGTAACCTTAAAATGAATAGAAATATATTATACATAAAACCTTCATTTGGAATTGCTTTCACAACAAGACCTATCTGAACGTAGGTACTTCAACAATTGTGGCAAGAATCTTTTTAAGTAATAATTATTAAATTTTGTAAATAATTCCTTGATTTTATTTTGATTTGCGTTGCCTTTTATAAGAATGGTAAAACATTATTATGCCTTGAAATTATTACAACTTTCGTGAGACATTGTTGACTTATTTATTAATACGGCTTTATATATAAAATAACTAGCTGCCCCGACAGACGTTGTTCTGTAGATAGTAAAAAAACAACTGTTTTATATTTCAAAACATCAAAAATTATTTCGTAAATATGCTCCCTGTTGTTGGCATGAAATTGTTTCACAGCGGAACTGTCAAACCGTGCGTCACTAAATTCTCTCATAGAAAATATGTCCATACAAAACAAATATTGAAAATAAAAATATTTATGGGTCAGAAATCGAAATAAAAACTACCCTATCTCTCAAGTTGGACCATACTGCACTCCATGAAGTAATCACCATTAAAATCCGTTCATTAGTTTAGGAGTCCATTGAGGACAAACATTGTCCTCAACGACAACACGAGATTTATATATATTAAGATTTTAAGCCCAACCCTTGTCTCTAGAGACAAGGGGTAGGCTCTGACACCTACTTAGAAACCAGTATTACAAAACGCATCTCGCAATAAGACCCATAGTGCCGATTATCACATAGTGGATATTGTAACTACATATTGTGCACCAGTCGGCACCAATAATGACATAGTGTCAGTGATACCTTGCTCGTCATTACCACCGCTGCACCCCGCGCCCTCTGTCCCGGCGCGCACTACGAGCCCGAGTCTGCAGTAAGAGACGGGACGTTATCGCGAACCCACTACACTCACCCTGATGAAGGACCTCCGAATGGTCCTAAACTTGTCGGTACCGTCACCGAGAAATCATGAGTAAAGTCGTATTAATAAATAAATTATTGTGCCTACTTCATTAATCTCATGTACATCTGCAATGTATATATTGTTATTGTTAATAATTTATTACATTAAAAGTAGGTGTAGGTGCAAATATTCCACTATTTGCAAGAACACCAGATGCGTATTTTAACGAATTGCTGGATCTGCAAAATTTTTATCAAAAATTAAAACATCATTACCCGATACAAATGGAAAGTTGAAGGCGGTCTTTAGTAGAAACCTGGTCCACTCGAGGGTCGAGGATGTATCGGGGCCAGGCAGCTGTTACGTTGGTGCTGCCTTTAGCACTCATCCTCACTATCGCGATACCTCGCCCTTCGGTCACTGCAAGCGCAGAACGTATATTGCGAATCTGAAAAGGAAAAGAAATAAGTAATGGTGTTAATTAAGACGAGGTGAATTATATGAAACAAGTTTTACTTGCTCACCGAACAAATCTTCCTTCCGAACGAGTGAACGAACGAAATAAACATCTTAGCGTGTCTAAAGATATTTTCACAAAAAAGCTATAGCACACCGACTCGGAAGGTACCTTCGTGTTGACTATTGAGGCGATTGGGGAGAAAGTGAGTCATTTATTTGGTACAAACATGCGAGCTGATAATACGTTTTATAAAAATTAATTTCTAACGTTCTTAAGCGCGTAGAAAAAATCATGAAAACGCTATTTCTAACTTGTTTGCCTAATGGCTATCGAATATTCTGACGGAAAACGAGACTGACCATTTACAATATATAATAATACATATGTTAAATCTCTAAACAAGCAATTTATATATATAATTTGAATCTCGGAAACGGGTCCAACGATTTTAATGAAATTTAGTATACAGGTAGTTTCAGGGGCGAGAAATCGATCTAGCTAGGTTTCAATTTTTTAAAACGTAGTTTTATCCGTGTTTTGATGAGAAACTGCTACAAGAACATTAGAAAACAAAAGTAAATTTCGCCACTATATACAAGACTATAATAGCTCAGATTGGGTGATCTGGACAGCAGAAGACCCCGGTTCGAATCCAGATGTTCTATTAGTTTTTTTGGTCAAGTTTTGTACCTTCGTAAAAATCCGGGCAGGGCTCGGTCATCCAGTAACTTTAAGATACATATATTCAATTTAAGGATCACACCTTCTTCACAAACTTCAGCGAAAGTATATCAAGAAACTGTCTTAGATCGTGTCGTGAAACCTCTTAGTAACACGCTTTTAAAAATGGACTTTGGACTTTCGAGCAAGTCTATATATCTAGATTACAAGGCACGAACTGCCCAAGGCTCGGCTGGATATTTTTGCTTTATAGGAGCTGAAGCCTGGCCCCTGTCAAGACAATATGATCTGAACACTATGTTTTATAGATTATGGTAAGTTTTAGAGGACAGTTTTACCAGTAGGAGGCCCCTTTGCACTGGATGCCGGCTAGATTATGAATGAAATGAAGACCACAACGGCACCCATTTCTGCCGTGAAGCAGTAGTGTTTAAACATATTGTGTTTCGGTCCGAAGGGCGCCGTAGCTAATGAAACAGTAATTTCACTAGCTATACTTTTTAGGAAGGTTCTTTAAGCTGGTCAGACCAGTGGAAGGCTCCTTTACCAGGATGCCAAGTGAAAAAGTTAAATTTTGAAACAAGGTCCGCTTTCAATGTCCAATCAGTCCCACTCCATCATTCCGCCTCTTTTAGAGGAAGTTTTAGGTACAGTGCCACCAAGTGCTGGAATGATATACCACCACCGTTTCGCAGCTTAAAGACTGTTGGAACTTTCCGGAAAAAGGTTAAAAACTTTATTCTTATGTCTGTTTAATTAATAACGTATATGCTCATAAATTGTGTGCATAAGTCTGACTTTATTAGATATATCTATTAATATTAGATAATGGGATCGAACTTTTAGTTTGTATTGTTGCCAATATTTTTAAAACTGCAATTATTTTAATATTTATGTACCTAATTTCTGAACAGTAGTACCAAATTTCATCTTTTAAAAGTAAATAAGTTAATGGAACCTTTAATAAAACAAAAAATATTTAACAATAGTGGTTACTCAATGGGTCACCAAGGGGCTGCTGAAAATCAGCGCTGTGTTGGTATTATACCAACGTAGCATGACGCTGAGTCAGCTCCTTTTAATAACAATAACTGCTACACAGTACTTTTAAATTAAGATAATTCCTATAATATTATACATATACTTGTTTTTTTTTTGTCATTTGTATTATTTTTATGTTATTAGTTCTTAATTTTTTTTACCTCTGTAAGTTCTTTTTTACTTTTATTATTCTGTGTGGTTTGTGTTTGCTATTAATAAAGTTTTCATTCATTCATTCATTCATTCATTCGAATTGCTGAGCAAATGAGGCCTTCTTATCTCTCAAGGTGACGAGCGCAATTGTAGTGCCGCTCAAAACTTTTTCAAGAATCCTGAGCGATACTGCATTGTAACGAGCAGGGCGTATCAATTACCATCAGCTGAAAATCCTGCTCATCTCTTCCCTTATTTTCATTAAAAAAATTGTTATTCAAGTATCAAGTCAGAAGCCAATCGTAGTCATTTTGAATACAATTTATATTCATTGCTGAATCGTCAAGAAATAATTATATATTGGTTCTAAGATTACATTACTTACAGTGAAACTTGTCCTACCTGAAGGATGAAAATAATACTTCGGATTTATAAATAACATGTATAAAATGATATTTTTTAATAAAATAGATTTACATTTGATGATGAAGCCACAACCTGAGAGTTGAACAAGACATATCAAGATTTATGAACGGTCTGTCACTCGAACGGTTGGCTCAGTGGAAGAGCGCTCGCACGGAACGCGAGAGGTCACGGTTTCAAATCACACATCGCTCATAAATTTGTTTTCTAATTTAATCTGTGTTATATAGATCTATATTATGCATACCAGCTGTGTTTGTATGATGAGAGCATTGTCGGAGTCGATGTTGAACTGTCGGGGCTCGTCAAAACCGCTCACGTTCACGGACACTCTCAGCTTGGTCGAGGTCTTGATAGCCTCCGCAAACTGTGCCACTGCGTCTATCTGAAATATTGCGATGTTTTCGAACAACTAACTTATATTTTGTATACAATTAACAGCTATAAAATCGCACATTAAGGCACGCAGAGGATGCCGGCTAGATTATGGGTACCACAACGGCACCTATTTCTGCCGTGAAGCAGTATTGTGAAACATTACTGTGTTTCAGTCTGAAGGGCGCCGTAGCTAGTGAAATTACTGGGCAAATGAGACTTAACATCTCAAGGTGACGAGCGCAATTGTAGTGTCGCTCAGAATTTTTGGGTGGTTAGGGCGTATCATTTACCTTCAGCCGTCTTGCTCGTCGCGTCCCTTATTTTTCATTAAAAAAACCTTAACTTATATTAGAAAACAGAAATATACTTAACTCACGAGTTAATCTTAAATAAAATAAATGTATACACATCATCATTTCAGCCGTAGGACGTCCACTGCTGGACAAAAGCCTCCCCCTAAGATATCCACGACGATCAGTCCTGCGCTGCCCTCATCCAACGTATTCCGGCGATCTTGACCAGATCGTCGGTCTATCTTGTGGGGGGCCTACCAACAGCGCGTCTTCCGGTACGTGGTTGCCATTCGAGGACTTTACTGCCCCAACATCCAACTGTCGGTAGCTTTGGTTCTCCTATCGATTTATCCTGATTTCAACAATATGGATATCGTATCCTAATATATACAATAAAATCATTATATGACATAACTCACCACATCTGGGTCTTGGTCTTTAGGCCCTAAGCTCTGCAATAAATATCTAGCAACAGGAACAGATTCCTCAACCAGCCGGGAGTTAAGCATGGCGCGGAGACCCCACGCCGCGGTCGAAGCTTCCAGACTGTTGCCTTTCAACCAAGGATTACGCCACTCGGATCCTTCTAGCTTTCGTGACCAAAATAGGGTTGTTTCTGTGGTGAAATAATACAATGGTCATATTATGCAACAGTTGTATAATGAGGGTCAAAAAAACACAAGTGGCGTGGGTTGACAATGAATGACACCATGTGCGTTTTTTGACCTAGTTATACAACGTGTGGAATTCAACATTTCTCTCTTTCTTCTTTACAATTATTAATAGTTACGACTAGGTAGTTAATAAAACAAAAATTAAACAACAAATATCACAACTTTTCCAGTTGCCGCTTAAATGGGCGCGAAATGTATTGTATATATATATATATATATATTATATAATAATTTTTCCTTCAAGGAATGGCAAAATTACAAAATATATCAAGCAGCATCTTGGCAAATTATATTAACAAGGTTTTTTTCTTACATTACATTAAAATGTTTGGTCTGATGATTTATACATGAAAATATTATGTATGTAATAAAAGTACCATAACTAACCTTGATTTAGCTGTCTATGTCACTAAAAGTACTATGTATTTTTGGCAACATTATAGTACGGTGAATAATGCTTTTTTAGGCCATAGAGTATAGACCCAATAAAGTGTAAGATTACTGATCGTGGCTGACAGATAAAAGTACAGGTGTAGAAAAAAAATTAAAATGTGACGTTTTCTTGACAATTAGGACGATAATAGAATGCTAGGTATTGGTCTAAGATCATTCATACGTCTAGATAGACTACGACAGCTGTGAAAATGTCAAAAACACTAACACAAAGTGTCATACAAATCGCGAATGAAAGACGTAGCTTGTCACGGACACTAAACTAATATTCCTGGCCTGTTTTTATTGGTTGTCTAACAGCAAGAAACTCTATCTAGACGTATAGTATTGGTTATTTAAATTACTAAGTATGCGTTTAGTGTTTTAAAAATAGTATATTACGCATCTAGGAAGAAAAGTAGGTCATTCTCACCCGCAGAATATTGACAATGTCCTACTATATATACGTATGAGGTGCATATATACAGTGCGTATAAAATTTTTTTCACACCTGGATGAAAATATTGCTTTTAGTCCCTGGTACGAGGGACAAAAGTCGTCTTTCCGGGAGAGAAACGGCCACTTTTCTCCCTCGTACCAAGGACTAAAGGTGAGCTTATCATCGAGGTGGATAAAAAGTAATTTTAAAACTGACCAAAACTCAATAAGATCTCTAAATTTTAAATGCAATCATGTATTTTCCTTGTAAAATAATTTTATGAGTGTGTTTTGATATTTTCGATAACCGTTCTTACCCCTCGTGGTATTGGCCCTCTTCTCTAGGTGCTGCAAGGCCTCGCTGGCCTGTGGGTGTCGCGCAGCAGTGAGGGCGTAGCTGACCACTGCGAGGGTGTAGGCATCGAGGTCTGCACTCAGGCGCTGGGCTATGTAGTTCACTGCTTTGTTTATCGTGTTCTTGTACAGAACATCACCGCCCTGTTACAGCCGATTAGGTTAATTAGTTAACGACTCACAAATGAAAAGAGGCATCTATGGAGCTTACATACTATTGCAATCATACAAAAGGGACTAGATGAGCAGGATGTTCTGATGGTAATTGATACGCCTTGCCCATTACAATGCACTGCCGCTCAGGATTCTTGATAAACGCCAAAACTCTGAGCGGCACTTCAATTGCGCTCGTCACCTTGGGACATAAGATGTTTGGTCTGATTTGCCCAGTAATTTCACTAGCTACGGCGCCCTTCAGTCCGAAACACAATAATAGTTACACATTTCTGCTTAACTTAAAATAGGCGCCGTTGTGGTAAACATAATCTAGCCGGCATCCTGTGCATAGGAGCCTCCCACTGGTAAATTTATTTAAGGTTTCATAATTTGCCAATACGCATAAAACCTCAATATCAGGGCCGGTATATACGTAAATAAATTTTACTAGCTTGGGAACTATAAGAAGTAGGCCTGAATAAAATACAACTAAAAAATTGCATGCGTACAAAGTACACATGTCAGAAGTGAAACCTGCATTGTGCATGAACCTCTAAACTGCATATGAAGTACATGGTACCTGGTACATCTTGTTAGGATGACACATGATTTCAACCGTTATGAAAGACATTTCTATCACCGCTACCATATTTATGTTTTATCAATAAAAAAATCATAATAAAAAATGTATACCCGAATAATTATTTTCATTATACTTCGAATAGAACTTAAAATTAACATTTTTATAATTAGGTACTTCGTTCCTATCCGGTGTTCCACGACACCACACGGTATTTTTTTCTCAGAGAGTTTCGCTAGGATGTTCGCCATAATGAGTGTAGTGTACCTACTGACGTCACGTCAAAAAAAAATGCTGCAGATTCCATGGACAGACTTTCCACAATATGCCTTCGTAGGATGCTAAAAATTCTTTGGACATATTGCTCGTAAAGAGGGTCATTATCTGGAACAGCTAATGGTGACAGGCAAGGTAGATGGCAGGCGTCCCAGAGGACGCAGTCCCACGAGATGGTCGGATCAAATACGATCTGCTCTGAACATTGACTTCCATGATGCCCTTCATAAGGCTAAGGATCGCAGCAGATGGAGGGGAATCGTACGGGAGAAACTGATGCAGCGGGGGAGTCACGACCCTCAGTAATGAGGAAAATGACGCGAGGAGGAGGTACTGACGTCACAGCGATCAGCAACTGGTTCCGTAGCACTTAGCTAAACGACTGAATATTTCAGTGACAAAGTGTCGTATTCTTAATTCCTATTTATTTTGTTCGTAATACAGCATTATTTAAAAGTAGACGATAGTGTTTAAACAGTGGCTTGTCACCGAAACAGGACCTACCTTGGTGTCCAATAGAGCTTGCAGTGCATGCGCAGTGAGTGAGAGAGTCGCCTGCGCTGCCGGAGCATTTAGTTTGCTAGTCGGCACGGACCAGCTACCGTCTGCGGACTGGGCGCGAGACAGCCAGCGCGCAGCCGAGGTCGCGGCATCAGGAGAGACAGACACATAGCGACCCGAGCGAGATAGCCACCGTGCTGCCACTGCTGTCATCCTACATCACACGATACTTTCAAATCAAATCAAATGAAATCAAATCAAATCAAATTAAATCAAATCAAGTCATTTATTTGCATTGATTGACTTTTTCACAAGACTTCTGATATTTTAATGTATGTAGTTCTTGGCAGTCCAGATGGTAGTTCTTTTAGTTGGGATATAGTTAGATTTTGATGGTACCTATCACTATCAATTGCGTACTAATTACCCAGATTTTCATTTGTTTTCGTGTAGTATTTACCTAATAACACTAAACATTATGTAAAATTTGAAATGTGGGTAATTGAAAAAAAAAACAACTGTGCGAAAGTTTATCATTAAATATTACTTCTTGAACGGTTTATCAGGAAATTATTGAAATCTATAATTAATTATTATTTTAGGACAATATACAACTTCATAAGAAATTTTGTTTAATTGTTATAATTTGAATATGTAAACAAAATATATTTACCAGACATCAGATTCAGCATCCTCTCCTGTTTCTTGTGAGAAGGACCCGTCGCTCCTCCGATAAGCCATGAGACGTTGATAGCCGAAGGACGCTTGTGCTTGGGCCTCCTTCCTTATTGTTATTTCATCCTCTTGTTCCGTCACCTTTAAATCGAATTGCTATCTATATAAAAAAATAACAAAAAAACAACCAACTGCAAATACACTATACCAGAACAATAGATATAATATGAACTAAAAAGTATAAAAATAATTGCGTATTTTTATACAATCTTATTACATAATCTAATTCTAGTTACGATTATTATTATTTTTGGAATCGGTGTCCTTCCGCCGCGACCCGCTGTCACCTCTGGCCTCTTCACGTCGCGCGTCCGACTCAAGCACATCTCATCCATAAGTATGTGTGTAGTAACAAACCTGTCCTGGATGATACCGACTCCAAAACCCCTCCTTTTTTGAAGTCGGTTAAAAACACAGAATACCTAAATCATAGACCAAGGGTTGGCAAATAGTTTTAGGTGGAGTCCGGACACTGTGAGAAAATTTTAACGAGGTCTAGAAAAAAAAAACTTATAATAATGAAGTGCTACCCATTTATTGTATGGTTTCAAATAAAATTCTGAATTATATCACACAAGGACTAAAATTAATGTGAGAAACTGCACTGACGGTCTTGAGCCAGTTTTTTATATTTTAGTTCTCGAGAAAAACAACAAATTCAAATAAAATTTGAAAATAAAATTTTATGAACGATGCGGGACTCGAACCCACGACCTCTCGCGTTCCGTGCGAGTACTGTCCCAACTGAGCTTACCGTTAGAGTGACATATCGTCACAAACTCTCAGGTTGTGGTTTCATCTACAGGCTACTATTGAGCAGTCTTATAGTTTAGTTTCTGGTTTGGAATATGTTCCAAATTATTTAAATTAGTCAAAAAGACAATAGGGGACTCCTCTAGCAATATAAATACACAATGCACAAGTAATAGTAAACATAATAATTGTAAAGTTATAAACCTGATGCGCCAAAATATGCAAGGATTGTTAGGTAAAGAACTGGAACTGGAGTTACTAATGAACCATGAAAATATTGATATCTTATGTCTTACTGAACACTGGCTTAGAAAATATGAGCTCATTTTTAACTCCAGTGGTCATCGGGTGGCAAGTGTGTTTAGCAGAGAAAAGGCAACACGTGGCGGCTCTCTTATACTTATAAGTAAATCATTTAAATTCAAAGACCGTAAAGATATTGTGGGCCTCTCTGTTGAACGTACCATTGAAATAGCCTGTGCAGAGCTTGAGTGTGCCATTGTTGTAAGTATATACAGACCCCCCGATGCATTATATGAGTTATTTGAGAGTGTATTGGAGGAGGTTCTATCAAAATTATCAGAATCTAAGAAATATATTATGATTTGTGGTGACTTTAATATTAACTTATTAGAAAAATCCACCACAAGTATTAGATTCAAATCTTTGTTTAAATCATATAATTTATCAAATATTTTCTTAGAACCTACTAGAGTAACCAGCACTTCTAAAAGCTGTATTGATAATATTTTTACTAATTATAAACCTATTTCTCAATCAATAATTAGTAAACTGAGCTCAGACCACTTTGGTCAATTAGCCTCTTTTAATATTGAAGGGAACAAATGTACTTCAACTAAAAAGTTTATGTTTGTTCCGGTAAACAATAGGCGAATGGAGAAATATAGAGGCAATGTTTCAGAAAAACTTTCAAACTTGTATTTGAATTATAACAGTAGGTACTCCAAATGAGATGTATGGTAAGTTATTTAAAATAATTAAAACAGAGTTTGCTTCTATATTTACTTCAAAGACAGTCAACTCGGGTGGTCTCTTGTCATTTAACAACTGGGCAACAGCTGGTATTCATAGGAGCAGACAACGGTTATATGAACTATATAGTGAGAGATCATCGTGTAATCATGATGCATCTTTCCTTGTATATGTGAAAAATTATTCAAAATTATTTAAGAAAGTATATACTATTGCTAAGTCAATGCATATTAGAGAAATAATTAAAAATGCTTCAAATAAAATAAAAATGACTTGGAAAGTTATTAACTAGGAATCTGGAAGAGCGAAAGACTGCAAGTTTGAATATAATCTAATAATAAACAATACAAAAATCCACTCTGAGCAGGAAGTAGCTTCTGCTTTTGAGAATTTTTTTTCTGACATTCCGACAAATCCAATTCCAACATTCAGTGTTGCCGAGTCACTTCTTTTGGAAAATGTTACGGAATGTAAACAAAATTTCAAATTCAGTGTTGTTAGCCCAGCAGAAATAATTAAAACTTTCAGATCCTTAGAAATGAAAAAAACTGCTGATATATAGGGCATATCTGTAAAAATAATAAGTTCTGTTATTGACGTCATAGCACCATATCTAGCACTAGTTTTTAATAGCTGTATTGAACATGGCGTGTTTCCTGACCTTCTGAAGTATAGTAAAATTACTCACTTCTGACCCGAATAACTATCGCCCTGTTTCGGTGTTGCCGACCCTTAGTAAAATTTTTGAAAAAATTATTTTAAGCCAAATGCTTACTCACTTTAACACTTATAAGTTACTTCATATAAAACAATTTGGCTTTACTAGGGGACGCTCGACTACGGATGCAGGTGTTGAACTCATCAGGAATATTTTTGAGGCCTGGGAGGAATCACAGAATGCACTTGGTATCTTTTGTGATTTATCTAAAGCTTTTGATTGTGTTCAACATATATATATAAGAGAATCTGCACTCGATCTTCTGATCTCATATTTAAATAATAGGATTCAGAGGGTCGAGGTGAATGGCAGGAGATCTCCTGGGACTCCTCTCGGTATGGGGGTACCACAAGGGTCTATTCTTGGACCCTTCCTCTTCCTAATTTATATAAATGATCTACCTAACCTTGTAGAAAAAAAACACAAGGTGGTATTGTTTGCGGATGACACTTCACTTATATTCAAAGTGAAACGAAGCCAAGTTTTATATGACGAAGTAAACAATGCTCTATCTGACATCGTGTACTGGTTTAGCGCCAATAACTTATTTTTAATTAACCATAAAACCAAATATATTAAATTCACCGCGCCAAATGTCAAAAATGTAGTTGCGAATATTTTATTAAATGGAGAGATGGTAAAACCAGTGGAATCTGCTATATTTCTTGGCATTACTCTTGATTCCAAATTGCAGTGGGGCCCCCATATTGAAGGATTGGCGAATAGGCTTAGTTCTGCAGCATATGCGGTTAAGAAAATCAGACGGTTAACTGACATAGATACAACGAGATTAGTATACTTTAGTTATTTTCATAGTATTATGTCCTATGGTATATTGTTATGGGGCAGTGCGGCCGATATTAATACTATCTTTGTGCTGCAGAAGAGGGCTATTCGCGCGATTTATAACCTAGGTCTGAAAGAATCATTAAGAGAAAAATTTAAAGAAATAAACATTTTGACTGTTGCTTCTCAATACATTTTTGATAATGTTTTGTATGTTCATAAGCACATTGAGGAATTTTCTAGAAACTGTGACATTCATAATGTTAACACGAGGAACAAACATAAACTTGTTATGCCTACTACTCGGTTGGGTCGAGTTAGTAAGTCTTTTGTTGGGCGATGTATATGCTTCTACAATATGATCCCAGAAAATGTACAAAACAAATGTGTTACGAAATTTAAAAGAATTGTTAAAAAACGTTTGTGTGGGAAAGGTTATTATAGCATAAACGATTTTCTTAATGACACCACGGACTGGGATTAAAGCGAACACCCTCAGGCTCTTTAATTATTAATGTTTATTGTACGATATTACATTGTAATCCATATTTTATATAAAAAAAAAGCCCGCTAAGTTTCTTGCGCCCAGTCTTCTCAGGTCTGAGGCAGTCTCTTTTGAATGGGTGGTAGATTTTGACGTTCAATAAGTGATTATAAATCCTATTTTGAATAAAAATATTTGAATTTGAATTTGATCTAATTTACAGTTGATAACCTCATCCCGCATCGTTCATAAAATTTTGTTTTCATATTTTATTTGTGTGTTAATCCTCTAGGATTCACTTCTAAGTGAGGGTTATCACCAAAGATTATTTAAACACTATGTTCAAGAGACGGGAGTGCCATAGAAAATAATGGAAATGTCGCTTGTATTGTATTTTACTAAATCTTGATATCAACATAATCAACTAATGACGTATTTTCAGAGCTGCCAATAGTTATCACTTTAAAAACATAGCAAATTGAACAAATTCAAAGTGTGTCTTATAGAGGTTTCACATATTTATGTCCAGCGAAACATAGTGGCTAAATTCAAAGGTAGTTTTTTGCAATTTTCATATTTTTCTTTATCATATAGGGCTTTAAAATATTATTTCAAATAATAAAGACCCTTGCCATAGACTAATGAAAATATCAAGATGTGTAGGTACTTGACTCAAGTAATAGGAAGAAAACCGCTAGACAGTCTGCCATAAGTAAGAGATTCTGAATCACAATAAAAGAAAAACATCAAAAATACGTATGGACGTTTATTTTTATTAGCTATAATTAAATTTATACGATTCATCATGTATTCAACTCGACCAATGAATGATTAACCAACTAACCGACTTCAAAAAGGTTCTCAATTTGATTGATATTTTTTTTTGGGAATCAAGTTGAAAACAACCTAATCTATAGAATTAGTCGTCAATACAATGTACACTATACGAAAATGAAGTACCTGACATTCATAGTTCATCTATTTACAAGTGGAAATCTAGTTTGTTATATAAATTGTTAATTAGTTTAAATTATTTAAAACAATACGCGTTATAGGGGTTATTCCCGTATAACGCATTTTTACGACGTAATTCTAAAAATAATAATATTAATTATTTCCAATTGTTTGCACAATTTTACTATTCTATATAAATTAATTTAATTTTATAATAACACAATTGACACACGTGCATAAAATTATGAAAGAAGCGACGTGAGGCTAATTATGAACTGTACAAATAATTATAAATTTCACAGTACACAAATATGTATGTGGGTAACTGCGCGGTATACGGGAGTTTGAAATCGCGTAATATGTCACAACGTTATAGGGGCGATTACTGCACATTGTTATAGTTAATAGTTAATGCATTACGATTAATTCAGTAATTAATGGATAAGTCTTTTTGGTCTGCCAACCTTTCTTTTGCCTATTGGTCCTTTTCATTTTGATGTTTCTGTTCCTTGTGTTTCTCCAATAATTATCTGATGCTATTATTACTATTGTGGGAAGATGACCCGAAGCAGAGGCGTGGTTTTCCAACAAGGTAGGCACTGTAAATCTAACTTGTCATAGTTGCGCTTTATTCCGAACACTGCTTGCTTCGTGTATGACTGCCTACCGTAGGTATTAAATTAACTGTAACACTAGTGCTACATATATTTAGGTTCATAACGAGGTAGGCACTGCCTAATTGTCTATATAATATGCACACCCCTGATCCGAAGAAGGCTCAACCGAGGTAGGTATTCTTTAACTTATTTCCATGAAAAAATCATAAAGTGTATAAATACCTGAAGGTAGTCCAACAGAATACAAGCCCTGGCGAGCGGGCGTAAGGCATACGAGGCGTCTGCAGCGACGGTAGGTGGCGCCTTCATAGCCCGGAAGGAGTTGGCCAGCAGGTCTCCCGCAGCCTCGAGCGACACTGCAGCAACCCTGGTGCCTGCCGCTGGGGATAGGGTCACGTTAGCGCGGGCTATTCCACGCCGAGCGTCCAGAAGGGCCCATGACCAGACTTCTTCTTCGAAACCATCCTATATTCAAATCCATACATATGATTAGAAAATAGATGTACTCGTATGTTTAATCTGAAAATAGCAAGCTTTGTACTAAATGTCTGACTGATTTACCTTTAGCCAATCTGACAGTTCAGTGCCTTTAACGTAAGTGAAAAATATACGGGAACAAAGTTGTGGATAGCAGTTTTTATACCATAAAAAGTAATGTATGTATGCTGTGGTATAGTACCATTTAAATATTTTATTGCTACAAGCAATGGTATGGTATGTTTTATCGTTTACCACTATACTAGAGCAATGACTTGATGGTCTCGTTAATTTTTACACGCTTTTTATTAGCTTAACCTGTAAGCATGTTTGTTTGTAACTGACTCATTTGGGTGCGATTTTGATCCACTTTAAACGGCCAGATTTCGTTCAAACTTCGTAGATTTATCGAGGACGGATGACAATACATTAATTTGATTAAATTATTCCATTTTTCAATTTGTGAAATAACATTTTTGTTAATATATGTAATTTTATTCATCTATCGTCGAAAAGTAGGAAGTAAAGCAGGAATTGATATAATCATTTTAAATTGCAACCATTATCTTTTCAACCAAAGATTGTTTTTTAAACTATTTTTATTAATATAATAAAACTAGCTGTTCCCGCCCGCTTTGCTGTGTGAATTTTAAAAGGAAGGAACGTTGGAATTCGAAAAATAAGTACCTACCCATTAACTATCTAGGATGAATTTCGCATCGAATGGTGGTAGTTTTATGTGGATAGGATCAGTGGCTTAGGCTTGAAAGAGCCTCAAACAATGACCATTTTCATTATATATACATATGTAGATAGATTGACTTTTTCTTTTAAAGGTCCTAGGAGGATGAGTGTTGTTACCTGTACGTCGATAGTGCGGAATAGAGAAGACGATACGCCGGTTCCCGTCGCCTCCACGATGACAGGAGCTTCTCCAACACGTGCCATGCTCACCAGGAACGCCGTGCTGGCTGACCCTCGAGCGGGCACCGTGACGCGCACGCGACGGAACAGCTCTATTTCTTTAACAATCATTGCTCATTAATATCACAGGAAAACGTGTGACGTCACTAATATGGCGACCTGTCCCTATCGCAAAGCGTGGGGATGTAACTTGCTTATAACTTTTATTATTACTTTCACGGCTTGACTACTCATACCATAGAGATCTGTGAGAGTTTAGAGTATCTGTGACTCATAAAACGGATATTTAAAAAACTAAGGCATGTTGCTTCTAAGCCTTTGCTTAGTTTAATATATACTTCTCTGGCACAGTCAATTTTAATTTACTGCATTCCTGTCTGGGGTGGTGCCACAAAAACTAAATTCTTAACTGTGGAAAGATCACAGAGAGCTCTTTTAAAAGTGACATTTCTAAAGCCAAGACTCTATTGTACTGAACAATTATATAAAGACTGCGACGTACTATCCGTTAGAAAACTTTATGTTATTCATGTTACTCTTAAAAGACACCAAACTTTAATCCCTGATCCTTCTTACCTTTTGAAAAGAACAAAACATGTTATTATTAAGACCACTTTTGCAATGCGACAGTTTATGAAACAATCAGAACATGTTTATAACCTTATTAATGAAATACTCAAGATCTATACGCGTAACAAGATGGAATGTAGACGAAGTTTAACTACTTGGTTGAAATCCATGAATTATGCGGAAATGGAAGAGCTATTTAACTACACGGAGTAAATTTTAGGTATACCTTCTTGATAGTACAATAAGTAGTGTTTTACGAAAATTAACAATGACACACACCACACACACGCACACATGCTCATACACACACATACTCACATACATGCACATATACACACACACACACACACACAACATATATATTGACTCATCATGATATATCTGGAACTACAAGGCGTAGAGACTTGGAATTTGGTGGGAATATTCCTTTCGCGAAATTCCACCCACAACAATTTTTTTTTATATTAAAATTCAAATATTTTTATTCAAAATAGGATGTAACATCACTTATTGAAAGTCAAAAACTACCACCCATTCCAAAATGAATGCCTCCGACCTGAGAAGAACGGGCGCAACAAACTCAGCCGACTTTTTTTTTCATCGGAAAATGTTTAATAAAGTAATATTGTTCAATTAAACTTATTATTTAATAGCCTGAGAGCGGTCACTCCATTCCTAATCTGTGGTATCATTAAGAAAGTCATTTATGTTATAGTAACCTTTAGCACACAACGTTTTTTAACAATTCTTTTGAATAACGTAATGCTTTTCTTTTGAACATTTTCTGGGATCTTGTAAAATCATATCGCCCCACCTAACTCGACTTAGCCGAGTAGTAGGCATTATAAGTTTATGTCTGTTTTTGTTAATGAACAGAACAACTTCCTCCGGGTCATCTAGTTGATATATAAATCAATAAACTTACTTTTAGGGGAGTCCACGGTGTTTTGTAACGGTTCAAATTCGAAATATTGATCCGAATTGTGGAATGTTACATCGAGGGCTGTATCGACGGTCAGAGAACTCCTTAGCGTTATGACGGCCGCTAGAGTTTCACCCTTTTGTAATGTTTCCGGGAGCTCTGCAGTTATTGTAAGTGGCACATTCGTGGTGAACCTTTGAGGTGACGCGATTCCGAGTCCAAGAGTGGGATGTACTGCAAACGCTCCCACAGACCAGCTTCCAGGACTTAAAGGAGACCAACCTTCCCTAGTGCCTTTACCATCACTCCTGTAAAATCAGTTCCATATTATACCACTTAAAGTTCTTGATTTATTTCACTAGTCAAATTACTGGACAAATGAGACTTGACATCTTATGTCTCAAAGTGACGAGCGCGGCTGTAGTGCCGATCAGAATTTTTGGAATTTCAATAATCTTGAGTGGCACTGCGTTGTAATGGGCAGGGCGTATCAATTACCATCAGCTGAACTTCCTGCTCGTCTCGTCCCCTATTTTCATAAAAAAAATATTGTTTAAATTTATTAAATTAAAATAGATTATTTTCATGGAAAGCCAAACCGATAAAAAAAATCGCTCCATCCATTCTCAAACAAATCGCAATTAGTATTGGTAACCATGCAATGCACTGAACATGGAAAGAAGGAGCAGAGTTTTGTTCTACAAATAGTTTGATTACAAATCACATGATTTCAATTGAGGAGACAGTCTCTCACTATTTAAGGCGAAGAGTAAGCAGAAAACACGCAAACATGGTGTTTTTAGACAGTTTAGTGGTGAAAGTATAGCATTTCGAGCTATGAACACTACTTAATCCTGTTACGCATAACCTTAAGTCTTATTTGTGGGTTGCTAATCCTTGCTGTTGGTTATAGTAAACACTGCCGAGCCTTTTTGAACTACCATATTTCTTTGAAGTTAAACAAGTTTTCCAAAGCCTATCTTGCTTCCAAAGAGTTCCCCAGACAACCGAGACGAAATGATGATGCATAAAGAAATAGATTAATTTAATTTTTGGTTTACCGACGAAAATTTTTCGTATCGCTTAGAGATGACGTGTGTTCGGATTAAAATACAAGATAGCTATCGCGTAAAATATTATTTCGGCAATATGAATGTCGTTTCCAAGGTTCTCGGAGTGAAATAGGATTTGAAACAATTTAATATTTATTATTATTATAATTATTTATTTACATATATTTTACAACACTATAAATTAAGAAAATAACGACAAAATCAAAGTCATATAATTATCAGTCATTCCTTTTCATACACAAATTAATTACAATGGGAAGACTATTAGAAACTGTCAACTCTAAATGTCACGAGGGGCTGCTGATGATATATGGATATCGTTTCCAAAGGTTCTGCCAGATGGCACCGATACAAAATGAAGGTGCATTTTGTTTTCACATTCGGATTAATAATAAAGATCGAAAGCAACACCCGTAATCAAAGTTTTTTGTTAAAAACACACACACACATATTCAGATTCAAGAACCTCGAGAACCACGAAATTGACACCATCATTAAAGTTTGACTTTATTTTGACACGTGTCTCGTGAGATCCAAAAACCAGCCGTATACTTCAGGGGATATAAGCTTAAGGATTGGTCTCCGCTGCGCTCCGACTAGACACTGCACTACCTAAGATAGCTTTTCTAGCTAAGATAGCTTTTATAGCTTTTCTACTACGGCAACTATTCGATACTTGTGTCCATTCAATGGCATCTTTCAAATTTTGCAACTTATATAAACTTATTTTTTAAACGTTATTTTACATTGAAATTAATAAAATACAAAATACTTATTGATGATGATATATTGTGATGCCAGTGTGCTTCTTATTTCTTGTCGTATTATTTTTACAAAGATTTACTACGCAATCCGGGAATTTAGTTTCAATTATCAGCAAAGTTTAACACGTGGTACGTGTAGTCACACATTCTTCGAGACTGGCTCGAGTACGCCCACTTGGGCGTAGTATTTAGTTCCCGCACTTTGCGACTACGCCTGCGGTAGGTAGTTGGACCGCAGCGAAGACCAATCCTTAATCTAAGCCCTAAACTTCTAAGTAAATTGTTCTAATAATCATACAAGATAAAAATAGCCGGTAAATATTTAATACCCAATAGTCAAGTTGTTGAACATCCAGGTCTGGTGCGAGGCCGTAGTGAGGTAGAACCGTGGTGACACTGGTGGTGGGAGACGACTGAAAGCATACGGGCCAGCTTGAGGAGCACGTGTACCTGTCTCCATTACTTCTGATGATGCATCTAGAACATCAGAAATAACACAAGATAGTTTCTGCCCCCTATGGAACTCTATAAAATTATAATGAATTGGCTAGTGATGAATAAAGCTTCTTAAGAATTATGTTAGTGTGTGGTATAAAAAAGTAGAAACAATTTATTTATATAATGTAAAATATTATTTACTTAAATAACATTTCGTATTTCTGTAAACATATATGAAAATATATATATTTTATAATAGGCACGTAGTACGACAGAAGGCAATATATGTCCCATTTTAAGCGCACCTTAATAAAACATCATTAGACTTACTAGTATATATTTGTACTATATTACTATACTATATCTAATATATAAAATTCTCGTGTCATGGTGTTACACATTGAACTCTTCCGAAACGGCTTGACCGATTCTCATGAAAATTTGTAGTGCATATTGGGTAGGTCTGAGAATCGGACAACATCTATTTTTCATCCCCCTAAATGTTAAGGGTGGTCCACACCAATTTTTTTTTTAATTTTTTTGGTATTTTTTTTTTAAATTTGTTTGATTATGAGTCAGCATTAAAAAATACATACAACTTCAAATTTTCACCCATCTACGATCAACAGTTACTTTTGTATCACGATTTTAATATCGGCAATACAACGTTTGCTGGGTCAGCTAGTTATACTATATATATGTCATACTATATTGTTTGTTTTGATCAACAAAAGTGGCAGTCCAGTTTGTGTTTTTTCTGGTTATAAGTTCTTTAGTATCTTCAGAAGTATTTAGAAGGAATAAATAATAATTTTTAATTTGTTTTTTTAACAATCATAATAAATTTATCATAAAATATTTCACCCATTTAATTAACATGTATTATTATGCTCTTTAAAAATTCAAAAGGATTTTGAAATATGGTAACACAAGATATATATAATACTAGCTGACCCGACAGACGTTGTTCTGTGCATAATACATAATTTACAGTTTTTTATGAGTTTGTCAGTAATATCTCACATAACACCAAGAATTATTTTGCAAAATATGCTCCCGGTCAATGACGTTCTATATTATGTATAGAACGTCATTGCTCCCTTTTGTTAACTACATTGAAATTGTTTCACAGCAGAACTGTCAAACCATGAGTCAATAAATTCTCTCATAGAAGATATGTCCATACAAAATAAATATTGGAAATAAAAGTAATTATGGGTCCCAAATCGAAATAAAAACTATCCTATCTCTCAAGTTCGACTACACTGCACTCCATGATATAATCACCATTAAAATCCGTTCATTATTTTAAGAGTCCATCGCGGACAAACAACGTGTCACGTAATTTATATATATTAAGATATTGCTGAATTTTTCAAAATAATGTAAGGTATATCATGTAAGGTGTGTATATATATGAAGATATTAAAAAACAAATTACCTGGTACCGTTTGCGCTGCTTCTAAGCCGTCAGTTAATATAACAACACCTGCATTCTGAAAATAATAAAGTAAATTATATCTTTAACCGAAATCGATGTAATAAACGTCGAGTTATATTGGAACCTATCGCGACCTCTATCATGAAGAAGTTAAACACAAACCAACAATATAATAATTATGGGGATGTAGAGCAATTATGATGCAATAATTTACTTATGTAGATAATGTAATTTCATGGAATCAGAATATTTACTATCAATAATTTGTTACGCTTTCACGCCTAAACCACTGAACCGATTTTGAAGTAATTTTATACAGAGATACACTAGAGCTTGGAAAAGGGGATGGAAGTTTGTATGAGAATTCGTCATATTCGGAGATAAAACTTTTATTTAGGCACTTGGTAAATAGTTATTTATAAACATTTGTTAGAGCATTTTGATCAAAACATCCTACATGGGGATTAATATCCTATATATTAAAGTTCATAGGGAAATACTATTAAAGAGACTGTCCACAATGACAAGGGATATGCGCTGTATCATAGAAGAGTGCCGCCAGCAGCGGAAAGAGCAGTTTGTATGTGTATTATTTGAAAAGTATCCTAAAAAATAAAAATGCTGCTCAAAGACAATTCCACGTGGATGAAGTCGCGAGTAAAAGCTATTAGAGAATAAAACAAGTTTCAAGGTATTACTTGTTTTATCTATTAAAACAGCTTTAGTCACGTTTTTCTCGGTGTCGGTACCGACTAGTTTCGGACCATTCGGAGGTCCTGCATCAGGGTGAGTGTGGGTTCGCCGTTTTAATAGATAATTTAATAATGACTTACGAAAGTTTTAATAATTTAATTACTTGTTTTGTTTACTTTGCAGTAGTAATTAATGATTGGTCTCCGCTGAGCTCCAACTAGATAGCGCAGGCATAGTCGTAAAGTGGGGCAACTTATCATGTTCTGTCAATTTTTTTATTAGGCTAGGGTTACTATGGATGCGAATTCTGACGAATTCTGACGGATTCGTCAGAAGAAACAAACGCCTGGTATCCAATGACAGTGTTTACACTGACAACGACGAACGCGTCAGAACATGCACGAAGTCGTCAGAACCACTCGAGCGTTCAAACGAGCTTGATTTTTTCGCATGACCTTTGTCTGCGAATTTCGAGTGATTTGGTTTCCACCATGGATAACGATAAATTGATCAGTCTCGTTATCTCTCAAAATTATCACAAAATAATCATATTTCTCGGTAAAAGTGGGAGAAAGTTGCTACAGAACTCAACACTTATAGCAGTAAGTACAATTTTTTATTTTGATGTGGGTTTACATTAATTAGGTACATGAGCAATTAGAATTAATGTTTACATTTTATCTATCAAGAACATGACTTGTAGAGCTATAGATTATTACAGTAGGTTGTATTGAAACGGATTTCACCTGCTGGACTAACAAAATAATTTTTCAAGGTTTCTCTATTCTCATTCGCGCTTCTTCCGTAGTGATTATATCTCCGTGAAACTGGCACATTGTGTAGGGACTCAAAGTCCACCTCGGGAATATCAACGGAAGTAAGACTTTCTTTATCGATGTCAAATTCGTCCATCTTCGCCGGACGGCAGAAACGAACCGACTATCAGAATAACAGAAAACGCGCACAGTGTAAACGCCTTGTTCCGACGAGGATTTCGAACGTACTCGTCAGAACAAATTTTCGTCAGAACTCGCATATGGATGCGAGTTATGGAGTAACCCTAGCCTTAATTTCAATGTAAAATAATACGAAGCGTATGATACAAATATTTGAAAGATACCATTGAGTGTCAAGATGCACACAAGCATCTAATAGTAGCTGGAACAAAAAGGTATTGTTTTTAAGTAATGCGGTAATTAGGTATAGCCAGTGGAGACCAATCCTCAATCCATGTTTTAAAATTATTTTATGTACGTGTAAAATTTAAGCCATAAACATAAAGTCTTACTTTAAAAACATCTGTGGCCGTCATCCCTCCTAAGTCGACCCCCATTCCCGCAATGTGGTCCTCATTTTTAAATACTGAATGTTTCAAACCGCTGAAGCTTTCAACTTCTCGTCGAATCTGAAATGGATACAAACTCTTTTATTAGTCTTAGTTACGTCAGTTGGTGCTGGGGCTGTTGCTTCGACTGCCGAAGACAGCAAGCGTCGCAAATATGTTGGTTTCAGTGAGTTATCATCTATCTGCCGTTTGGTGTCGAGACACTTGGTCCGTGGGGTCTAGAGGCGCGGAGAATGTAGAAAGTATCTACTATCTTCGCGCCTCAATAAATAAGGCTACTGGAAACCCAAGCACTGGCAGCTATCTCGGTCAATGGATCAGCCTAGCTATCCAACGCGGAAATGCTGCCAGTATTCTTGGTACGCTTCCACGTAATGATAGTTTTCATTTTATGTAGTCATAGTATTGTAAATATAGTTATAAGATTTGTTTTGTTAGAATAATTAACTCTTTAAATAAACTTTTAACTTCTTAATTTTAGTATAATTTAAGTTTACAAATGGTCCTCATTCATATTTTTAATGTCAAATGGTTGCATAGATAATGTATAGAATTCTGATATTGTCATGACAAGAATATGTAAAAATGGATAGATTAATTTAATTTAAAGCATTGATAATAAACAGAGTCCATGAATCTTTTTGCACATCTTTTTTATTACATTATTAAAGTTTTATTATGAGAAATTTAGAACTACTCCATGCCCGCAATACGCTCAAAAAGTGTTTTATAAGTTAAGTTATTATTATTATATTTATTATTTAAATATATAACAAAAAAACATGATAAGAGACTGGAAAGAAGAAAGGCCAGATTGAAGGAAATAAATATCCTCGATAAATTTACGTTTTTGATTTTATTCCAAGAAATGAAATCGCCTCCAAACTCTACATGTGCTGGAGCAATAAAATATTAATAATAAACATTACTAAGAGCGACTTTTTTTTAACTCACCAAAACCAAACATTGTATCGCCTATTCATATGGTCACTTTTCGTTTTAAAAATACCAAACATTTTACAACAATTACCGTGTTCAAGTCGAGTCCGTTTCCAAGACCATCAGACGAGGTCAAGCCGTTGGATATCGAATCAACGTCAGTTCCCAACAAACCGGCCTGAGAGCCAGCTTCTCCTGACGCTCGGAACTCTACCAATCCATTTGGACGAAATATTGATCCTGAAGACACTGGTGTTACTGACACCTAAAATGATATAATAATTAAATAATATATTAAAAGAAAATAAACATGTCTTATAAAACAGTATCTGGACGACCGAGCCTTGCTCGGATTTTTAAGAATGTACAAAACTGGAACAAAAAAAAACTGATAGGACATCTGGATTCGAACCGGGGTCTTCTGCTTTCCGCATCACCCAATATTCCATCTGAGCTATTATAGTCTTCTTTATAGTGGTGAAATTTACTTTTGTATTTTAATGTTATTGTAGCTGTTTCTCATTAAAACACGGATAAAACTACATTTTTTTAAATTGTAACTTAGTTAGATCGATTTTTCGAACCCGAAACTACCTGTATACTAAATTTTATTAAAATCTTTGGAGCCGTTTCGGAGATTCAGATTGTATATATACAAGAATTGCTCGTTTAGATATAAGATGTTGTAAGATATGACTTACCTCATGCTGTAATAGTTTATCGTTGGGTACGTAGACAGCAGCGACAAGCAGTTTGTCGGTGGGGTCTACCCGAGGGTACCAGGCGATCAGAATACATCCAGGTGACATAGCAGACGTCACTGGCACAGATATATCGGTGCTGCGGACTGCTGGTGTTAACTGCAGAACAACAACTAAATTACAGAATATTTATAATGGAATGGGATCAATATTTTTCAATGTTTTGCAAATTAACTCTCTCTATGTAACTAAACGATCTCCATTTAAAAAAAATATGCATCTAAATCAATCATATATACAATAAGAATCCACAAAATATCTCGCTTTGTTCAGGTGGAATTTGTTGATTTAGGTAAGTATTGAGAATTAAAATTTAATTTAATTCACAGGATGATAGTTTAGCATAATTTTTAAATTTGAATAGAACCGTTCCAAAGAAGACAAAAACAAATTACTAAGATAAATTTACAGGATTCAATAAAGATATAATCAAAAAATACCCAAGTACTTGAATATTTAAAAAAAAAATCATTTTTACAGCCAAAGCATGTCATATTATGAATCACTAGTAATATATACTTATTATGTACTGAAGTTAGTATTATGTAAGAAACACAAATCAATTAATAAAATCTTACTTCTAATGTTTTCGCGACCAATATGTCCCCTCGACCAATAACAGCATAATGCACAATGTCCATTGGCTCAGTAGCAACAATACTCGCATGGATGACGTCACCGACGGCTGTGTCGCGGGTCAATAGTTCCAATGTTATGTACTGCCCTCCAGGAGATATACTTTTTTGTACATTTACTACGCGTTCAGATACCTCTTTGTATTTCACCTATAATTTATTAAACAATCAAGACATTAGAATAAATAAATCGCAGCGTTAACACTTAAATCCTTTATACGTCTATATAGACTATGACAGATGAGAAAATGTCGTAAAACATTGAGTTTAGAACTACTTTTTTGTACAATGCACGTACACTAACACAAAGAGTCATACAAATCGACAATACGAGTGTAAGTCATTGCTTGTCACGTACACTAAACTAATATTCCTGGTTTTTATCTGTTGTATAACAGCAAGAAACTCTATGTAGACATATAAATTATATAAAATAAATATTAAAATATGAACATGATCATTTTCTTTAGCAGTATGAATGAAAATGGGAATATTTTTACATTTAAACATGATTATTACACTGTCATTCGTAATACCATTTTTACCATCCAATTTCATTGTTTTATGATTAGTAAGTAGTTTACGTATTATTGGATTATTCGGTACCCGCATCATACACCATTATGGAGTGTAGGTACATGTCACACACTAAGACATTTTTTAACATTATTTTCAGCCAAACAGATCCTTTGATAATGATTATATTATTATGTGATAATAAATAGATGAGTGTGTTGTGGGACACCAATATGATCATGATGATGGGCATCATCATCATCATCCACTGCTGAAGACGTCCACTGGACAAAGGCCTCCTCTAGAGATCTCCTCGACGGCGACGTTCAGTCCTGCGCTGCCCTCATCCAACGTATTCCGGCGATCTGGACCAGATCGTCTGTCCATCTTGTAGGGGGAACTCCTATCAACACTACGTCTTTCGGTACGTGGCCGCCTATCGAGGACTTTTCTTCCCCACCGTCCATCTGTCCGTCGAACTATGTGCCCTGCCGACTGCCACTTCAATTTTGCAATCATTTGGGGTATGTCGGAGACTTTGGTCTCCTACGGATATCCTCATTTCTGATTCGATCTCGCAGGGAAACTCCGAGCATAGCCCTCTCCACTGCCCTCTGAGTGACCATGAGCTTTCTCATCGGGCCCATAGTTAGCGACCGTAATCTACGTACCGTAAGTAATCACTGACAACAACCAGTGTGTTGAAAACCTTCGTCTTCAAACACTGTGGTATAAGGGACGAGAAGATTTTACACTTATTTTACCCATACATACTTACAACTAAATTAAGAGTGGAGTTAGTGTGGGCGACATCAGGTGTCATAGAGTATTCTGCAACTCCGTCGCTCAATGTGAGAGTTGTGACGTTCACTGGCGCTCCGTCATCCCACAGCCTCTCCACTGTGACATCGTCAGATATGTCCATAATGTGACCCGTTGAATTAACTACTTCAATCTGGTAACAAATGCCATTAGTTATTTTGACTAAACTAATCATACAAATAAAATTTGAAAACAAAATTTTATCAATGATGCTCGAACCCGCAACCTCTCGCGCCACAGTTGGCGGTTGGCGGTTGGCTCAGTAGCCAACCGTATGACGTATCGTTGATAAAATCTTGTATGCTTTGTTCAACTCTCAGGTTGTGGCTTCATCTACAGGATCTACTTGACAGTTGATAACTTGCTTAACCCCAATATTTACATATTAGGAAAAATACTTGAGATGTCGCTTTGCAAATAGAAACAATTTGTTAGGTCGAAAAGTCGCGGGTTCGAGTCCCGCATCGTTCATAAAATTTTGTTTTAAAATGTTATTTGTGTAATTAATCCCAGAAATTAGGGTTATCACTTTAAAAAACATTACAAATTAAAGTAATTATTGTATCCACATTTCGACTGACTAACTTCGCTACTTTATTACCAATATATTTTCCTTTTTAAGTTGAGGAAAAAGCCACTTTCAAAATACTTTTCTTATTATTTTTTTTAATTGATAAAAGTATACTGTTAATCTTATATTAATCACCAACTATATGTTCTTACTTATCACGCTACCCTACCCTATTAATAAAATTCTGGTTCACTTTTAATTTTATATATTTTTTTTTTATGTAAATATCCCGCAGCAATCAAAGAAGTTAATTACCAGTCAGTATCTAGATTGTAACCTCGAATTTAGTAGCTAACATACGAGTAATTACTCTTACATAACACTTAATGAATCCAATTTTAAATGCAGATTATCTACTCACTTGTACTCTATAAGGTAACCTTGGCTTAAAATAATCGGGCGCTGTGACCTTAAGCCTGTAAGGCGTTCTGAGCAGTAGTATCCTCGACGATACATTTTGTCGTATCAAAGTGTCCTTTTCTTCCAAAACAGCTTCGACAACTAAAGGTCGGGCAGCGTCTTCAGCTAAGTCGAGATCAGTTTTCAAGTTCAATGGGACATTTATGGTTCCTTTGAAATCAATTACTTTACGTGTAGGTGTTGAAAACACCGGTTGAAGCAGATTTGAAAAGAATACCGCATATGCAGATATTGTTAATTCGCCGACCACTGGCAGACCGTTGAAATGTCTGTAACAATGATGATCTAGTTAATGAAAATAATTAATATTTTATGCTTAAATTAATAGACCAATAGTTGATTAAATATATGATAGTACTAGCTGATGCCTGCGACTTCGTCCGCGTAGATAAAGGGTATTTAAAAATAATAGGCAAGTTTGGAATGTAAGATTATCTCATGTCCTATTCCAGTTCAGTTTTCGCTCCCGTTCCCAACATATTATATAAATCTTATTTCGAGGAAGATTGCTATGGAAAAGTAACCCTTCTATTGGTATAGTTGATTCATCGACGTGAATTACAGTTTTTCACAAATCCCGCGGAAACCATGAATATTTCCAGGATAAAATGTAGCCTATGTCCATTCCCAAGCTTTACTCTATCGCTGTACCAAATTTCATCAAAATCGGTACAGTGGCGTAAAAGCGTAACAAATAAACTAACATTCACATTTATAATATTAGTAGGGATAATATCTTACCTGGCGGTTATGTTGATATTAAACTTTCTGTCACTAAACTGTATCTCCTTAGGCATTACCATCTCCATTTCAAATTTGGGTTGTACGTAGTCTGCGACCATGACCGTCTTTGAATATATTTGGCCCTGGACTTCCACCTATAACAAGATTGCTATTAATGTCCACAAACATTTTCTGCATTATTTTAATTAAAATCGTGGAAGGTCGTCGGCGAACGCAGCTGGCTTTTTACTTTAAAAGTTATTTACTTAGAGGTATTATGTATTAAGAATAAATATTATTCAGAGAATTTCAATTAACAACCTTTTTTATTTTTATTTGGCATTATATATCAACTAATAATGTTCACTTAAAACTTGCTTCTGTACAGGTGACGATATTGGGTTGAAATATTTTAAAGCATGAATTTTGTGGTTTTATTGTAAATACAAGCAAATTTTATTAACTCAAAATGCAAGCTTTATTAACTCCTTATTTGCAGTTGCAGTAAAATTATAATAATAGTAACATACCACAGCATTCTTCATAAAACTATCAGTCTCTTCGCATAAAGTTTCCTCACAGTATTATTCTCTTGCGATAATTACCTGGATAGTCCAATGTCCTAGTGCAGGTTCGTCAGCTAATGTAAACTCAGTACTAAAAACACCTCGATCAAGGGTCTCTCCAGCCCATTGCCTCACAGGAGAACCGCCTGTATCCAATAAGTTAACATCTATCGTGTTTGGTAGTGGCAGGAGGTACCTGTCCAAATATAACAATGTTATGAGCGTTCAACTAATTGATTCAGAGTTCAGTAGGTATCAAAGAAAATTATTATAAAATGTATAATTATTAATACATGTTTATATTTTTAGCAACCCCTGTTTCCGAAATAATAGGAGGAAGGACTCCATGTTTCCCCTTTGAGTAGGAAGTGTAATATTCAAAAAGTCTACTAGAGGTCATAAGACTGCTGGGAAAAAAAAATAAAGATAAGAAAAAATAAGACTGGATGTACCCACGCAGCCGTGCCACGTAATTATTCTTAAGGCCGAAGAACACGGTTAAAACGACAACAGCTCAAGCCAATCAAAGTCGTTGTGTTACCATTTGCAGATGGGTGGTGGAAGTGGTCAATGGATATTTCAAAAGAGACTACAGAATACTAAGACAAGAATATTTCAATAGATCATTCCTCACATGATTTATTAAATAGGTTTGGTGTTCCAAATCGCCTGGTGGCATCTATAAACTCTATAGATTATTTTACAAGTAAAAATACTGTATATATTTTGTTTTATTTCATAAGATGCTATTTGGTCAGTGATAACCTCAAAAAGTTTAAACTGAAATATATTTATTTCTAGACTTGCTACAGTCTTATTCTTAGCGTCAATCAACTCAGCAATACAAGCTCTATATTATTACATATTTTTCATACTAATACGCTTAAAAAGAAGTTAACAAAAATTTGTATGGAGGTTCGCCATTGTTCTTTGTGGGTAGTACAAAATGCTTTTGTATCATAATGGTACAGTTTCTAGCTACAAACAGCTTACGAGAGTGAGTTGATGAGGTCGTTGACCGAGTCGTTATAGTCGTAATACGCAATCAGATGCGTGCGAGCGAACCTTCGTTTTGAAATCGAAAGTTGGTAATGCACTCCGAAATTATTGTAACACTAGCTGCTATCTGCCACTTTGGCCGCGGTGACATGACATTAATAATTATATTCTTTAACAATATCAGCTGCTAATAATCTACCGCCAGTTGCAGAAAGCATATCAAAAGTTAATGTTTCGTTATATCACATGTTATCTCTGACTGTCAAAATGAAAAATAATGTGTCGGTATTATATTTAATGAAACATTAACTTTAAGGATGCTTTCGGCAACTGGCGGAATCTGACAAATTTCATTAACTGTTCAGCCATTTTAGCGGGATATAGTATTAAATATACATAATTTCCCATTTTTAATATAAGTATAGATATGAATCCTTAATTATTTAATTAACTAAGTAAGAATATCTAAACGTAAAGCACCAAAATAGACGTGTCTCGCCCCCTAAGAGGGAACTCAAAGAAGGAGTTGAGTCCAACGATGTCTACTGTTTATAAGATGCTATTAGATGCAGAGTGCTTAGTGATGTAGGAAGGACGCTTAAAAGTAAATTTACAGATTTGTAGGCGAACAAAGATGGAGGCGTTAGGAAAGGCAATCTTATCGTAAACCACATCTATTTTAAATCGCTTAGTGAACGTCAAAGAACAACCCAGTCGAAAATTTATGTATCAGAACTGAGAAGAACGGGCACAAGAAACTTAGCGGGCTTCCTTTTTATTTGAATAGTCAGCTAGTTAGTGTTAGAAACTCATATAAATAATAGTAACATTTAATACGTACCATATAAACGTTTTCAAAAAATCTTTTAAATTATGTAACACATTTGCAGCAATACTTCACCCAACAAAAGACTTACTAACTCAACGAGAGGTAGGCATAACAAGCTTATGTTTGTTTATGATGTTAACATTATGATGATCTTCTTCTTCAGTTTCTAGAAAATTTGCTAATGTGCCTATGAAGATATATAATACTGTCAATAATATTTTGTAGATATGTTACTTTCTTTACATTGTTCTCTTATTGATTATTTAGCTCGGTTATATCGGATAGCCAGGAAACTCGATCAAGACTGACGTACATTGTTATCAATAATCTTAAACTTGATTTGGATGTTAGTGGTTTGTTCGATAGTAAATCTATAACATAAACATCTGTAGAAACTATTTGCTATTTTTGCAACATAAGATACCAGACGGTTCGCTATCATGTTATATCATATCAAAGGAAAACAATACCATTATCTAAGATTCATGATTGAATTTTTTGAATAAATCAACATAATTTTCTCATTTTGGCACGAATGTATGTAAATCTCTATAATTGTTTAGGCAAACTCTAAATTGAAGTCCCCAAAAAACAAAAGCTATTAGGAAGAACTGAAGCGAAGTAAAACTTGAAACTGAAGACCCTACAAGATGACGGAGTACTATGGATGCCCTCTTCTCCTCTAGACAATACAGTTCACAGGAACTTAACTTCCCGTGCATCATTGTAGCCACTCTACCATCAAAATATTATACAGTTGGTGAGTACTACGTGTGATAATGATAATCGCAATAGTGTTGTAATTCCTTACGTAATCGTTGAAGCAGCGAAATGGAAAGATCGTTGCGGTGTGAAGCGAGTTACAACAACTAGAAAAAACAACTGGTTTATATTCGCAACGTAACAATCGAATCGTAGATAAGAAATTTCAATGGTTTTTAACCTAAAGCTTGATCTCAAGCCAGTCGAGCATTAAAGCCCCTCAAGGCTTATCAA
The DNA here is from genome assembly GCA_949711755.1 of Leptidea juvernica. NCBI lineage: Eukaryota > Metazoa > Arthropoda > Insecta > Lepidoptera > Pieridae > Leptidea > Leptidea juvernica. Next base: position 2,223,410 of record CATIXQ010000031.1, read on the forward strand.
ATTGAGACTTAAATGTGCAATCATAACTTGAAGGGTGATATATTTATAAAGTGGTAAGTTTCCCGTTTGGATGAATGAAGTGTCATCCGCAAACAATACCACCTTGTGTTTTTTTTCTAGGTTAGGTAGATAGATAGAGGAAGGGTCCAAAAATAGACCCTTATGGTACCCCCATACAAAGAGGAGTCCCAGGAGTTTACACCGACCCTCTGAATCCTATTATTTAAATATGAGATCAGAAGATCGAGCGCAGATCCTCTTATACCACAGTAACATAGTTTTCTGACCAGCGTTTAATGTTGAACACAATCAAAAGAGACATTTATTCAACTAAAACTTACTTAGTCCAAGTTTGAATTTGATATACCTGTTAAAACATTGACAAATGGTAAAAATCTATTATTCTGTGCGTATTTTATAAACTTACTTGGTCAGCGCAATTACTCTGAAGTTGATCGTATCACCCGGTTGGTACACCCGTTTGTCTGTCTGTACAAATATGCAAAAACTCCTGGGTTGATACACCAAGGCGGCCGACGCAGAAAACTGCGAACCTGAGGTCGACCTCGCTACCAGCTTGTATGATCCCGGACCGGGGTCACTTATCTACAAATATTTAAAAAATTATTGGGTTAAATATTGTAAGAGTTTTGTACCAACTCGATTATCACTTCCCGACTAGAGAACTATATAAGAAAACTAATCAACTAAGTATATGTCAGTTAAAAAAATACAAAGTATGCATACTAGCAGTAAAATACTCTTAGACTCCGTAGATACACAAATCACTTTTAAGATAAAATCACATAAACACGGTAACCAAAACAAACATAAACTACAATCAACTAAAGCTAGGGCAAATTATGGTACGAAAACTATACAGTTTGAGGGAGCCCTACTATATAATGACTTGCCGAAAGATATATTTGAGGGAAAATCTTATCCTAAATTTAAAGCTAAATTGAAAACGAACTATCAAACTCAATAGTTTGTTATCTTAGAACGAAGCGTGTTTTGAATTTATTATTGTTTAAACTTACCGTAACTATAAAAATTATGGTTTTCTTTTATATTTGTTTTAAATTATTGTTCTCATGTAAGTGAACTTTTGTTCTTTTTATATGAAATAAACTCTTTAAACCTAAATAATTCATTGTTATTATTATTTTTATAGAATAGAAAGGCATATGAGGTTAATAGTCAATACTGCTACATAATTATGATTTCAAAGGGTTGCTCTCCAAATAAAAATTATTATTATAATTAATACAATTCAAAAATTTTTCAAAAGTCTGCACAGTTTTTGCCCTGTGCTGCCCCGGGGCGTTAAAAGAATAGGGTAGTCCCAGGTCCAAGGGTGTCGTAAGAGGCGACTACGGGCTTTTTGAAAGTGGGAGAGTCACGCTGCTGTCTTATGACGTCAGCACAATCGGGCCAGACTCGTCCGGGTTACTTACCACACTCGCACAGAATACCGGCGTGAAGTAGCGGCCTAGTGCCGCTATGTTTCGCATAGGTTAGTGTCGAGGACCGGAGGCCATTCCCCCCCGTCCTTTCCCCCCCCCCCCAACAAAATATGAGAGCGGTCCTAAAAAAGAAATTACCCCAGGAGGGTACCGGCTCTTGTAGAGCCGGAGAATCCCTCCCCGAGCATTCGCGCTCGGGCTGCCCCTCGTATTCTGGGGAGGGCACAGTACCGCGTATGTCACAGGACAAACAGGGCAGCAACACCACGGCACCCCGCTCCACGCTTAATGTGGACTTTTGTAACATCCGGGGAATTCACTCCAACTTAAACGCCGTCCACCACCACCTTGAGACGGCGCAGCCGGCCTTGTGTTTCCTTACGGAGACGCAGATATCTCGACCTAGCGATACGTCATATTTAACGTACCCCGGGTACAAAATTGAGCATAATTTCATGCCTCATGCCGGGGTATGTGTGTACGTTAGGGAGGATATCTGCTGTCGCCGTCTCGGCAATTTTGAGGGTAGGGGCCTGTCTACTCTCTGGCTCCGCGTAGATTTAGAGGACCGCGTCCGCATCTATGCGTGTGTCTACAGGTCCCATAGTGGTAACGCAGAAACGGATCACCTCATGGGCTGCGTTCAAGCGGCATTTGATGACTTGCTTGCTCAGATCCCCTCCGCTGAAATCGTAGTCTTGGGTGATTTCAACGGGCACAATGCCGAATGGCTTGGATCACGTACCACAGACTACGCAGGGCGATCTGTGCATAATTTTGCATTGGCGTATGGTCTGTCCCAATTGGTTGAGTCGCCGACGCGGCTCCCGGATGTGGATAGCCACATGCCGTCCTTATTAGATCTTCTGCTGACTACACATCCCGATGGTTACCAGGTCTCTGTCGACGCCCCTCTCGGAACGTCCGACCATTGCCTGGTCAGGAGTGTAGTGCCTATCCGACGCCAACGTCGCAGACCACCAGCGACCCGCCGCGTTTGGCACTACAAGTCAGCAGATTGGGATAGGATGCGTTCCTTTTTTGCATCCTACCCTTGGGGCAGGGTTTGTTTCCTTTCGGATGATCCTAGTGCCTGCGCCGTTGCAGTAGCCGATGTGATACTGCAGGGCATGGATATTTTTATACCAAGCTCTGTAGTACCGATCGGTGGCAGATCACAGCCCTGGTTCGATGCGTCAGTTAAAGCAGCATCTGACTGCAAAAAACAGGCGTATCGAACTTGGGTTGCGGCGCTGGGCTCAAAGGATCCGAACTGCAAAGTTCTGAAGAGGAAATATAACCGTGCCTCCAGATTTTTTAAGCGGCAAATCGCCCGTGCGAAATCGAAGCACGTCGTCAAAATTGGCGAGCAGCTTTCCAGTTACCCGACCGGAACACGCAAGTTCTGGTCGTTGTCGAAAGCTGCTCTTGGTAACTTCAACCAGCCGTCCATGCCGCCGTTGCACATGAGGAATGACACCCTGGCCCATACGGCAAAAGAGAAAGCCGATCTCCTGTGCACTCTTTTTGCCTCCAACTCGACTCTTGACGACAACGGAAAAACACCGCCGACCATCCTGCGGTGTCAGAGCTCCATGCCTGAAGTACAGTTCCGACAGAAAACTGTTAGGCGAGCTCTGTTTTCGTTGGACGTCAGGAAGTCGAGCGGGCCGGATGGCATTTCTCCAATCGTGCTTAGAACGTGTGCCCCTGAGTTGACGCCGGTGCTAACGCGTTTATTCCGGCACTCTTATTCAAAAGGCGTAGTCCCTGATTCATGGAAGTCAGCCCTTGTCCATCCGATCCCAAAAAAAGGAGACAGTTCGGATCCGGCAAACTACAGGCCTATTGCTATTACCTCCCTACTCTCCAAAATTATGGAGAGCATAATTAACCGCCAGCTCTTGGTATACCTTGAGGGTCACCAGTTGATCAACGACCGGCAGTACGGCTTTCGCCATGGTCGGTCGACTGGCGATCTTCTGGTATACCTAACACATAGATGGGCGGCGGCTATTGAAAGCAAGGGGGAAGGCCTGGCAGTTGGTCTGGATATAGCGAAGGCCTTTGATCGTGTATGGCACAAGGCGCTCCTCGCAAAACTTCCATCATTTGGGCTTCCCGAGAGCTTATGCAAGTGGACCTCCAGCTTCCTCACTGGGCGCAGCATACAGGTCGTTATCGACGGTTATTGCTCGAATCCCAAGCCCGTGAACGCTGGAGTGCCCCAAGGCTGTGTGCTATCTCCCACGCTGTTTCTTCTGCATATCAATGATATGTTGGACACCGCCAACATGCATTGCTATGCAGACGACAGCACTGGTGATGCCGTATACACGGGCCATGCAGGTCTCTCTCGGGAAAACGTCGACCAGTGCCGGGAGAAACTTGTGTCTTCTATCGAGTCCTCTCTCGAGAAGGTCGCGGAATGGGGTAAGTTGAACCTTGTCCAATTTAACCCCCAGAAGACTCAAGTTTGCGCGTTTACCACTAAAAAAACCCCATTTGCCGTATCACCGCTCTTCGAGAACACTTCCCTTAAAGCCTCGCCTAGTATCGGAATACTGGGTCTCGAAATCTCGAGCAATTGCCAATTCCGTGGCCATCTGGAGGGCAAAGCCAAACTGGCTTCAAAGAAACTGGGCGTCATAAATAGAGCACGGCAATACTTCAAGCCGGCCCACATTCTAGCGCTCTACAAAGCGCAGGTCCGGCCTCACATGGAGTATTGCTGTCATCTCTGGTCTGGCGCACCCCAGTATCAGCTCGATCCATTTGACCGCGTGCAACGCAGAGCAGCTCGAATTGTCGGGGACCCAGTACTCTGTGAACGGCTGGATCACTTGGCGTTGCGTAGAGACGTCGCTTCATTGTGTGTCTTCTACCGCATTTATCACGGGGAGTGTTCCGAAGAGCTGTTCAACCTGATTCCTGCCGCCGAATTCCACCTTCGCACGACACGCCACAAGTTACGATATCATCCCCACCATCTGGATGTGTGGCGGTCTTCCACAGTGCGGTTTTCAAGGAGCTTTCTTCCTCGTACCACGAAGCTGTGGAATGAGCTTCCTTGTGCGGTGTTTCCGGGACGATATGACATGGGTACCTTCAAGAAAAGCGCGTACACCTTCCTTAAAGGCCGGCAACGCTCTTGTGATTCCTCTGGTTGCAGGAGAGTGTGGGCGGCGGTGATCACTTAACACCAGGTGACCCGTACGCTCGTTTGTCCTCCTATTCCATAAAAAAAA
>CATIXQ010000031.1:2228223-2257398 GCA_949711755.1 Leptidea juvernica
AAAAAAAAAAAAAAAAAAAAAAAAAAAAAAAAAAAAACAGTCGCCCGCTCTTTAAAAGGGCAATGTGCGCCTTCTTTCTGTTCATTATTTGTTGATTTTTCCTTGCAATTAGAGTTAATTATAAATTGTAATTAAGAGTCGACATATTGTATTGCATAAAGGAAATTAACTAGAATTCAAAAAGTGACCTAAGTCGTATTTGAGTTATTATGGATTATTCGATTTTATAGCACTTGTTTGACTGAGCTATCTTAGGGGGGCAATGTTGTGAATATTACGATCCGTAAAATACATAATATCTCTAATTGTAAAGTCTCCTGTGATCCTTCCGGTATTTCAAGACTCTAGAGAGTATAGATATATATAAGTGAGTCCATTCAGCGCTTTCTCGTGCAGGGCAAAGTGGAGGGCACCAGAGGGCGAGGAAGGTCACCCATGCGATGCACCGACCAAATTGAGTCTGTTGCGGGCGGTCCATTGAACGAGTGCATCAGACTGTCGGTCAGCAGGGAAAAGTAGCGAATTCTTGTGGGCGAATCACATCTGTCCTAAAAGATTTCACTTCGTGATGACCACGACCGCTCTGTCAAGAGTGTAACGACGAAGAAGAAGAAGAAGAGAGTATACGCGGCGAGATCTCTTACCATCACTTGTTCCCTACGCTCGTTTGTATCCTTATTCGGGATCATGGTTTGTTAGTCTTATTCGACTTATATAATTAGTCTAAAGGATTGCTTTATAGTTTAAGTCAAACTGAACAAAAACGGCATAAAAGGGCATCACCCAGCCACCGTTTGAAATGTTTTTGAAACGACCGAGCTTTGCTCGGATTTTCAATAATGCACAAATCTTGAACAAAAAAAAACTAATTGGACATCTGGATTCGGACCGGGGTCTTCTGTTTTCCGGATCACCCAATGTCCTATCTGAGCTATTACAGTCTTGTAGGTATATAGTGGCGAAATTTACCTTTGTATTCTAATATTATTGTAGCTGTTTCTCATTAAAACAAGGATAAAACTATTTTTTTTAAATTGAAACCTTGCTAGATTGATTTATCCCCCGGAAATCATCTGTATAATTTTATGAAAATCGTTGGAGCCGTTTCCGAGATTCAAATTATGTATACAAGAATTGCTCGTTTAAAGATATAAGATATGGACTGTTCTAGAATGCTGTTTGTAAGGCAAACGCAGCTATTAAGGTGTTAGTCATTTGTCACTTGTCATCGGGCTGTGATGTCATTATTACATTTGAATGTGTTAGAATATGGTTGGAATTATCAATATAATAAATATAGTAGCGTAGATATGCCCATGGCAGTCTTATCGTTGAATAGATCGATTATGTTTGCTATTTCATCTTTTTGAAGTGAAAAGTTCTTTAGCGGCGTTGATCACTTTTCTTGGATATAAAATGTTAAACTCGCGTCGTCCTGACGCGAGTTTAACGTGACCTGATCGAAAATTCGTAAGACAGTCGTTGATTATTGAAGTCAATTTTTCTGAGAGATAAACATTTTAATGTAAAATAATAGTAATAGTTCTGAAATGTACTTAAATTTTTTTATGAAATATAAATTTTCATTTTTGTGTATAATAGCGCAATGAATGAATACTTAACCACATAAATGCTAGCACTTTTATTCCATCTTTACTGGCGAATCAATTGCCCTGTCAGAGGCGGTGTCATATGTTGAATCACATAAGATCAACAAGGCTTTAATCCTCTCTGACTCATTAAGCTGCTTGTTGGACCTAACAAAAAATCCTTTCAAATCTTCAAACAACTTCACAATTAATTTAAAAACAAGGGCATCCCTGTACAGATGTCTCATAATGGGAATAGAAGTTGCATTAGCTTGAATACCTAGCCATCTAGGGATAACTGGCAATGAAATTGCAGACTCGTGCGCTAAAGACGCGATTCAGTCCGGAGCATTAAAATTTAATTACTGTTTTCCTCGAGCTACGAGCTCGCGCTACATCTACGCGCTATGTCTAAACCCTTTCTGGTTGAATCATTGAATGCTTTATGGCAAACCACAAAACAAACTAAAGGTAAATTCTATGGTTCTATCCAACCCTTTATCCCCTCTAAGCACTAGTTCTTTCCTCAAAAAAAAAACAAAATAAACTTTTCACTTCTGTCATCATACGACTTCGCTTGGGATTTGTCTGTTCCCCAGTATTTTTGGCCAAGATTAATGTTCAAGGTTTCACTTCTGCCAGCACTCCCGTTTTTTTTGGACGCGGAGTCCTAAATCATTACCTCTTTTAACATAACCTTTTACTTTCTATATAAGTAAGGAGTGAAAGTTCAATTAATCCCCGCTAAATGGTTTAGCGCTTTTATCTGACTGTGCTCTAACAAATATTTGTGTGAGGGTTATCACTTTAAAAACATAACATTTTCATATTCATATTTTAGTTAGTATTTATTTAAATACAATAACATTAATGTCCTACAATATTACCTACCCAATAAAATATTAAAAAACTACCTATACATACATACATATCTAATTATCTTTTATCACAAAACAAAATCAAATAGATTTCTCATAATTCTGGCCACTAACCTCAATATTAATAAGCTTGGAGCTAGCTGCTGGAACCTGAACTTCTCTACCCTGGTTAAACTGTTCTCCAGTGGCTTTTTTCCCTTCAACAGCTACATACAGGTTGTGTGCCTTCGACCCTCCAGCTATCGATACTCTGTACAAACTATGTGGCCGAAGTACTCGCGGTCCTAATACTGATACTCTGAAAAAAAAAAATATGTTAGAAGTCTTACTTTGAGATGTTATCTTGCAACATAACATAACAGAGAAACTTGGACAGCTCGTTAGCAAAATATATTCAATTTAATATATTTTTATTAAGGCAAATACAAAACAGACTATGGATACCACAACGGCGCCTATTTCTGCCGTGAAGCAGTAATGTTTATGCATTACTATATTTCGATTCGAAGAAAGCCGTAGCTAGTGAAGTTACTGGGCAAATGAGACTTGACATCTTGTGTCTCAAGGTGCCGAGCGCAGTTGTAGTGCTGCTCAGAATTTTTGGGTATATAGCATGATAGATGAACCAACATTAATTACATAATTATGCAGAGTACATTCATTATTTAATTTTGCAATAATAAGTGATAACTGGAAAAAGTTGACAAAAATGCCATTACACTTAATAAATATTAAAATAGGTAAGAAGTATATAAGTGTATTATAACTTAAATGCAGTTTAAAGTGAACCTATTTTAATACAATTGCAAACATATAAAATAGCACGAATACACCAGCTTGCGTTGTGATAATATTTGTTTTAGTTTCAGTCGGTATCATTTAAGTTAAACGCCTAGTTAGATAAGTTACTGGTCATGTGAATCGTATTTATACTTCGGAATCGCATTTATGGTGTATATAGACGTGTCACGACATAGATTACACTGTGTGACGACACGGTCGGATATACTCATACAAAAGATATTGCTAGACTAAAAATATTAAATAAGAAATATGAGCGTTATATGAAAATAAGGGACGAAACGGTCAGGACGCTCAGCTGATGCTAATTGATATGCCCTGCCCATCACAATGAAGTGCCGCTCAGAATTTTTGAAAAACCCTAAAAATTCTGAGCGTTACAACAATTGCGCTCGTCACCTTGAGACATAAGTTGTCAAGTCTCACTTGCCCAGTAATTTCAATAGCTACGGCACACTTCAGACCGAAACACATTAATGCTTACACATTACTGCTTCACGGCAGAAATAGGCGCCGTTGTGGCGTAGCGTGTATTGGTTATTAATGTCTCAATAGGAATATCGCGAATTTTGTATATTTATCAAGTGATTACGGATAAATATCTATAAGAAGAACATCTTCACGATACATAGACACACAAGTGGAATTGTAAGCACTTTGTTTCAATCTGCCTATTAAGTCATACACTTGACTTAATAATATTATTTAAAAGTAGGTAAGTTATGTAAATTTTATTTTTAACAGTCAATTGTTTGTGTTAAATTTTAGTTCTTTAGTGAATTATTAGGATATTTTTTTTATAGGTAAGTCACACAAGTTGACGTGTGTCTTAAATAGATTTGATGTTAGCGAAGCCACGGACAAAACAGATCATGCGTTTCGCTAAGCCTGCGACCATCAACAACAATGGTAAGAATATTCCGGGGAAACGGAAAACCAATCACAAAATATATAAAATAGAAACTTAGTTACTCAAAATAAAAATTCAAGGTGGTAAAATATTACTAATATGGATATCAGTATTTGGCTACTTTTAAATTCAAAAATGACTATCATTTTAATTATTTAATCATAATACTTTAATTACCACGCTTATGGTGGAAGTTTGATGAGAATTCATATAATCCTAAAATGAACAATTAACAATCAAATTTTAATTCACACATTTATATGATATATTCGTAATATATACATATATTACTTACGATTGCACTGCCCCCAAAATGGTAAAGATGGTGAAGACTATTAGGTGCGACATCTTACTGTAACAAAAAATTAAAAATTCAAATTCAAGTATTTTTATTCAAAATAGGAATGAAAATGACTTATTCAACGAACGTTGAAATTACCACCCATTCAAAATGCACTGCCTCAGACCTGAGAGGAACGGGCGCAAGAAACTCAGCGGGCTTTTTTTTATATACTCTTTTGATGTATTTAGCTGAACATAAGACATTAATAATTATTCAAATAAGTTAAATACTTATGTATTTTATATGCGAATATTATATATCTGAATTTTCTTTTAATTTTTTGCTCATAATATCTTGATTTAAGAGTCAGATTTAATGAATTAATAAACTTTTAACAAATAAAACTGTAACCATTGTTAAAACCTTACAAAATTACTTTCGGTCGAAAGTGGTGCCCACTATTTCAATTATAAGATAGGTGGTGATTTGATATGTCTATCAGAAACTACCAAAGACCTGGGTGCCACATTCGATCGAAAGTTAACCTTCCGTGATCATATTACTGCTCTGGCAAAAGGAATCCTATAGAATTTTTGGCTTTGTTTTAAGGATATCTGGTGATTTCATATGTGAACATGTCATACGGCTTTTATATGGTGCTTTAGTGCGCAGCGAGCTAGAAACAGTAGTGTGGAATCCACATAAAAGTACTTATGTACTCCTCGAAAAGGTACAAAAAGCATTTCTTAGGTACCTTTACAAACGTATGCACGGATAATACCCCTATATGTATCACATCATTTCTTCTGGGTACATTAGGGTACAACTCCCTCGAGCTTAAGCGAAAGCGACAGCAGCTCACCGTTATGTGCAAAGTTCTAAGAGGTAATATAGATGCGCCGAGTTTACATGATGAGCTATGTAGAATCTTTGTACCGGACAGTTATTATTGTTCGAAGGGCAGGCATATATTGTTCGCGAGCCCGACACATCGTACTGTGGCTCGCAACAACTCACCTACACCGAGGTCTCTCTCTGCTCCCAACGCTCTTCTCGCCAACCCTGCTTGTGATATATTTACGGATGGATGCAGACGATTTTAACACAATGCTTGCGTTTTTGTGGGAGGAATGGATGAACGGTATTTGGATGTCTATTAATTGTTAGTTAGACACACACACACATATTATTGTTTGTTATGAAGTTTTTATTTTATTTCATTTATTTTACTAATTTAGGGTTATTTTTTTACTATCTCCGTGATATGTTCCGTGAGTCAAATAGAAGTAACAAATTTTTTTAGTAACTTTGCTTTCCGGCTTCTGTGTCACAAGCACCATGCTTAGTGCAGAGCCACCATTCAGTACAAATAGCCTACAATGTACTCAAATATTTACTATTAAGATTAAGATCATGTAAACTTTTATTTCTTTGTATGTACCTTAATTTTGGTACATTTTTTTTTATTTATTTACTATTATTTGTGTAATATGTTGTTTGTTTGTAATTAATTATTTACTTTAATATTATAATTGGCTCACGCCGTTTTATTAAAGTATAAAATAAACAAAAATTAAGAAATTCTTATTTTCTATTCTTCCACAATTATAAAACATTATAATACGAGGGTGATGACGCTGGCCACTGTTTTAAGTTCTAAAGATTAATCATGATCGCTATATCTAAGCTAGAACATAATGGAATCAGAGGTTTGGCACAAAGTTGGATAAGATCCTATATATGTATAAGAGATTTGTCTAACAGAGCTCAATATGTTGAGGTAACTAAAGTTAAAGAGAATCATGCACCGGAAAAATTTAAATCAGAATCTAAAGTTAATAAATTTGGAGTACCACAGGGCAGTGTGCTGGGCCCTCTTCTTTTTTTAATTTACATTAATGTCTTACCAGAAGTAACATCCCACAAAGCGGTCCTATTTGCGGATGATATATCTGTTATTGTTACTACAGATAAACGAGATAGATTACGTGTCCATGAATCAGAACTTAATAACACAATAAAAAAAATATTATGGCTTAATCAAAATAATCTACAGATAAATTTTAATAAGACGACATATATACATTTCAATAAAAGAAATAATGATATTGACAATTCCGATTCAATGAATATACATTTTGACCAAAATATGATAACCCATGTAGAAAGTACAAATTTACTTGGTGTGACTATAGAGATCTAAGTTGGAAACATCAAGTAAGTAAAGTTTGTAGCAAAATAAACAGTTTCATCTTTGCACTTTATAAGTTGACGAAAGTTAGTTCGAGGCAAACGGCCTTAATTACCTACCATGCGTACGTTGAGTCCATACTAAGATATGGTCTCATACTGTGGGGCAACTCTTCAATGATAAACAAAGCATTTGATGCACAGAAAAAGTGCATCAGATCAATCTGTGGTATTAAGCCTGACGTTTCATGCAAGCCCTTTTTCAAGTCACTGAAATTATTGACACTGCCCGATCTATACATTTGGGCATGAAAATTTTTAATAAGATCCCTGATTCATTTAAGCTGTTTCCTTTTTCAAGATTTAAAGTATCCTTTCACAGTTGACTTCTTCAAAACACATTTTATTCTATAGAAGAGGTTTTTGACCAATTCTAATAAATTAAAAACTAAAATTAATAATATAAATAAACTAAAATTCTATATACGTAAAGGATTTTGACATTGCATTATAAGTGGATTATTCTTATCTTGACTTTAATATTTTTTTGTATTGTATAAAATTATAATTTTGTGTAATATAAAATAAATTAATTTATATTGTAATAAAATGTTTGTCCAAGACCAAGTTTGCATGCTATTGGTAATAGCTAAATAGGAGATACTTTAAGCTATTGTAAGAGTTAATTTGTATTAACCTGTTTAATAGCAAATAAATGAACATGTATATGAATGAATATGAATATATGAGAAACAAAGAAATTAATTATTTATTTAATTCATAAAATGCATTATATGCGACTCAGTGACTAAACAAATCATAAAAGTATCACATGCACCTGGTAAGTCATAGCGATGGACAGCCAGGGGGGGGGGGGTATTAATTAATTGTAATAAAAAAAATAATGATATTATACGAAATTACATTCTGCTAGAATAGACTTTGTCACATGACAGTAAATACCCACCAGAAACATGACGTAACGAAGTGCAGAACAGTACACAGTAAACACCAACACAATTGAAAATATATTTTTGTTGTTGTACCCTGTCGCCGCTACCTTTTAGCACAAGTGGGCAGTTACTGGGATAGTGAGACTTAACATATTTTGTTTCAAGGTCACGAGCGCAATAATTGTATCGTCGCTCACAGCCGTGGGTTTTCCAAGTATGCTGAGCGTTATTGCATTGTAATGAACAGGTTGTCACCTACCATCAGGATGAATCACTTGAACCATTGCTTGTCTCCTAACTACTTCTCATTAAGAATCATTTACATGCAATATTTCGTATTTTCGACTTCATTAAATCTGTGTTGGTAATTCTGTTCTGTAATGAATCAAGATTTTGCAAAATAAATAGAGAATTTTCAAAAAAAATACGCAAATTTGCATGAATACGATGCTGTAAATTCTTTTTAATTGGAAAAAATATGGTAACTTTAAATACTATAAACATACATGACACAGTTTTACACGGAATTGTTATACGAGATGCCATGACAGTCTGACGCGGTTTTTAATTACTTGAAAATACTTGAAAATAATTTGTTGTTGAAATATATTTTATTTACCTCATATTATGTGACTTGATATAAGTCCACTTAAATTATCCTGTAAATGCGTAAAATATATAAAAAAACAAATTTCAGTTTAGAGAAAACTACATTTTTTGGCATGTTGAGAGTAGAGCACCTCAACGCTTCGCATAAGAGGTGTTCAATAATGTGTGTTCGATTTTTCGAAAATAAACACAGTTTTCGTATACAATAAGATAATATGAAAATAATTTGAAGAACTGCAGTCTGTCATATTTACTGAAGTAGCGAATTATCTTCAAAATCTTTATTTTCATGAATCTTTGAGGCTTTCATGTCACGGTTCGATTGTACGTGGTAGAAAGTTTCTTAAGAAATGAAAGATAGATGAAAGTCACACATGGTAGATGGTGCTTACGAATGTGAAAGGTTTTTATCATTGTAACTTAATCACGCAGATACCACTGATTTGAACGGATTTTTTTAATACAAAACAAACTTTATAATACAGATTGACTCGTATATTTTTACCTAACCCCAACCCCCCTTATTTACTGATAAAATCGCAGGAAAAAGCTAATATTAACTGTAAAAATTTTAAATATTGTATCTCAATATATTCTTGATAATGTTATGTATGTTCATATAACAACGGTTAAGAAACATTTGTGTGGTAAAGGTACTATACCCTAAATTACTTTTTTTAATGACTGCCCTTCATGCTAATATTATCTAATACATAAAATTCTCATGTCGTGGTGTTTGTAGTTAAACTCCTTCGAAACGGCTTGACCGATTCTCATGAAGTTTTGAGTGCATATTGGGTAGGTCTGAGAATCGGAAAACATCTAGTTTTCATCCCCCTATACGTTAAGGTCCACGCCATTTTTATTTTTATTTTTTTGACATTTTTTTTAAATTTGTTTGATTATGAGCATTAAAAATACATACAACTTCAAATTTTCAACCATCTACGATTAACAGCTACTTTTGTATCGCGATTTTAATATCGGCAATACAACGTTTGCTGGGTCAGCTAGTATATATAATATATATATATAATGTAATCAGTTTTTTTGCACAATATTATAGTTTTTGACGTTCAATAAGTGATTTTAAGTAGTTGAATAAAAATATTTGAATTTGAATATGTTATAAAAGGCGAAGCTTTAAATTTGCTTATAATCATTATTAGCCTGTATTGTAACTTAAACTTTTTATTGAAAGAATATTTACTAACCATCGTGAAGTGATCACAGGAGCGGTGCCGGTCTTTGTGATAACTTTATGAATTACAAAATAACTATTATTTAACTATTTGACGTTTGAGTATGTTTGTTGAATCACTTTAAATAATATTATATTGTAATTGCAATGATTTGTAAATCAATGAAAATGTAAATCTGGATTTAAAAGAGTGGCAATGAGTCTCTTGCTACTTCTTCTCATTAGCTCAACCCTTTACGAAGTAGCGGTAGATTCAATATGTAGTATGTATAATTTTTTTGACATTCATAAGTGTCATTTCCTTGACCTACATGAATAAAGTGATTTTGATTTGATTTGATTTGATTTTTATTCTCTTTTTACTCAATACCAACATGTATTATTTTCCTATTTATTGTTGAGCTCACTGTCCTTGTGTCACAGTTCTGACTCACCGAATAAACAATATTGGCATTGCGTTGGCGGAACAACCTTTTTTCTGTATATGGACATGTAAATTATAAATCATATATATATATATATAGATAGCTCTTAAACCCACGTGAAATTTGTCAATATATTCAACAGGCTTGTGAAATACAAAAAGAAACGCGTGAGACAGGCCAAGTAGAACTCAAAACAAAGATTTGTATAGACGTTTGTACTTTCTCCTGTTAAAGTTATTTTACAATTCATATATTCATTTCATCAAATTAGTTTCAAATTAACATAATGAAAGACTTACTTCTAATGTTTAGTCGTTAAATACGGTTACTGATTTAATTATCAATTATCATAATTAATTTGGTTTTGTAAACTTACTATTGTTAGTTTACTGAGCCACGGTGACTTTGAAAATTCCCACCGAAATGCATTTAAGATTAAAGAAAATAGATTTGGTATATATAAAAATATAATCGTATATTTATAAGTGATTCATTAAGCACTTACGTGATTTCTGTTAATAAAATCCAAGTTGTCACTTTAGAAGCGCCTTCACTTTCTAAAAACACTTAAAACTATATCACAGAATTCGTATTTCGATGTAAATAATATGACTCGTAATTTATTTGTTATTCGGAATATCTGTTGGTCGTGCAGTAACGTGACGACCGGCTCTACCATAGCGTCACTGAGCGCAAGGCATAGGCGCCTACGCAGCCTCAGGTGGGGAGCCGAGAAGCCTTGCGAACAGGCACCGTCATAACATAATACAAAACCTACTTGATTACTCGTGACGTTGTCGCAGTATTCGGCCATAAAAGATGACCTTGTCTTGTTTATATTGTGTCATATATTTTAACTTTATTTAACAACGACGCCTATTTCTGCCATGAATCAGTAATGTGTAAGCATTACTGTGTTTCGGCCTAAAGGGCTTCGTAGCTAGTGAAATTACTGGGCAAATGAGACTTAACATCTTATGTATCAAGGTGACGAGCGCAACTGTAGTGCCACTCAGAATTTTTGGGTTTTTCAAGAATCCTGAGCGGCACTGCATTGTAATGGGCAGGGTGTATATAAAAAAATGTGTCCAATTCTCACTTGTAATATGACAGCTTTGTTGCAATATAATATTTTTGCTTTAAAACCAATGCAGTAATTATTGAGTTTATCGCGAACGGACAGATAGACACGATGAATAGGTAAACTCATTAGATATAAGTTTAGATTTTTTTTGTGTCCTACATGTAAAATAAATATTATCTTTGAATCTTTGAATGAGTTCGTTTTTTAATAATATGGATTGAAGTACGGAACTAAATAATCGTTCCTGATTTGTGAATATATCACATATTATTCATGGCTAGATTTTATATCGCGTTGAGCCATCAATGGTTGGTGCGGCCAGACAAGAGCAATAAAACAAACGAATTGCAACTCTACAAGAACGTTGTGCATTCCTTCAAACTTGTTTTCACTAAGTAGTACAATATTCTCTAGCGGCGGTACCACTCGGGGTATACTAGACTGTGTTAAGTCTTTGTAATATTATGAAAAATATCAATTAAATTGTCATATACGATTTTATGCGACAAAACGTGGAAGTTTTGATTTTTACAAACACCGTGACAGGCGAGGAATTAAAAACCGGGTGTGAATCAACATTTCAACCTATGCCGTATTTCTGAACGCCCTATAAATATAGAATGCTTAAAAGTAAACCTATACTTAAAGATTTATATTACGTCTGTTATGAATATATGTAAAATTATGAGGTGTCACATATTAAAACCGTTATCACAATACATTCTTCAAGTATAAAAATGTTTCATTGTTGACAACTTAAAGGACAATGCAACAGCATTCGTAGGAATCTACAAGGTCTTCCGCATAATTTCCTATAATGTAGTCCGCGCTAGTATCCTCAAACAAGTGACACATGAATATAATATATTCGTACCCACATTAATAAAAACATTGATTTATCAATAACGATTCTCTATGGGACCAGTTATTTTATTACTAGTGTAATTTTTCTATATTATGTAGTTATAAACAAGTATTTAAAATATGTTTAAGCTCAAATAATTTTTGTTAAAAGCACATCGTAAAAAAATATTGTTGAACTAATAAAAAAAAATTAAAAAATTGAATTTCTATTTTTACATTAAAAAAATTGGTTTTAGTGGCTTATCGTCTGGATTTGTAGAGTCCGCATAGCGGGGTACGCAGGATAACTTCTGAAAATATAACTTTTTTATAGAGGAGGTTCTCAATTCATCGGTATTTTTTTATGTTTTTTTACTTGAAAGCTGGCTTTTGGTCCACTGAAAATGGCATCCATGAGAAAACTATAAAAGTCGCTATAAGAATGTGCATGACAAATGGACGAATAACTCAATATACTTCAAAGGTAGCTTGGTTAGTTTCTGATTATGGGATCCATAAAAAAAGTTACGAAACTCTCCAATTCTTTGGAGCATATTGACGATACTCGGCTAAATCTCTTTTATGCTATCCGGGCACTTGAGTCACCTACCATAACATCGTTATGGTCAAGTAATTGTCGTAGTCGAACATGATGATAAATAGAAATCCTTAACGACTTTCATTATGGGTGGGATCTGTGGCAGAATTTCTAACTGTCTGTAATCAAATTACAATGCGCTTACGTTCATTGCTGCATTGCGAAATTTTGTAGGTGTACATACTATTTACAACGTATTTAGACAAATTATTAGTTGGTGTACTTCAGATTCACTAAAAATCAAAAATTATAAAAAATATTTACAAAAAGCAACCGACTTAAAAAAAAACTATTCCATAACCATAGATATAATATGCACTAAAAAGTAAAAAATAATTGTGTATTTTTATACAATTTAATTAATCTAATTCTAGGTACAATTATTGTTATTTTTGGAGCCAGTAGGTTTGTAACATAATACATAGTTGTAAGTGAGATGCGCTTGTGTCGCACGCGCAACGTGACAAGGCGAGAGGCGAGGGTGGGGCCGCGGTGGGAGGACACCGATTCAAAAAATAACGATAATTGTTAATAGAATTAGATTAATTAATTTGATTCCTTAGATTGTACAGAAATACGCAATATTTTTTTTTTACTTTTTAGTGCATATTATATCTATTGTTTTGAAATAGTTTTTTTTTGAAGTCGGTTGTTTTTTTTGTTAACATTTTTAATCCTTTCATTAATTATGTGGGAAGCCGTGGAATGTATATGGCAGTATAATTTGGTTTTGTTTAGTTTCGGTCATACATATTTATTTCTAAATGTAGCTTAAAGACAGTAGATACTTTACAAACTTATTTCTTTTATTTTATTTTCGTTTGATGTAAAATTTTCCGAAATTTAGAAATACAGTAATAAGGTTATGTCTTAGTGAAAACTAGTCTGTATTTAAACTATTTAAAAAAATACGTACAATATGAGTGCTAATAAAAAGCACATTTGGATTTACCAAACTTTTTTATTTTTACTACCCTAGAGTGACTTACCTTGCCCGAAGGCAGTGTAAGCATGGGGCACACTAAAAGTTTTGCACTTCTAATTACTAATCGGAACTATTTGAATTACTAATGTTATATTTTTTGAAACGTTGCAACCTTCTTTGTAATATTGGCGAGAAATCATTTGTCAATTGTTTTTTATCACACATCAAAGTTCTACGTACACAACGAAAATGGATTTAAGTCGAAAAGATTTTAGAGCAATGATTTTTTATGATTTCTAAAGTTCTCTCACAAGACTGTGTCGCTCGTCTTCAGAATGCTTTTGGGAGAGAAGCACTTTGCTTGAGCACCGTGACGCGATGGGTTGCTGAATTTGAGAGAGGTCGGGTTTCTTTACATGATGAAATTCGTGAAGGGTGGCCTTCAACTGCCGTCAACGAAAATAATGTGGCTACTGTTAAGCGGCTAAATGAAGGAAACCCGCGGATTACCTATGAATCAATTCGAGGACTATTGGGGATTGGTATGAGCCAAATTCAGAAAATCTTACACGAAAAATTGAAAGTTTGGAAACTTTATTGTCGTTGAATCTCTCATAAACTGACAGCGGAACAGAAGGGGGCTCGCGTGGAATGGTGCCCACAAATGCTAATGAAGTACGACCACGGATATTCTAACGCTGTTTATGACATTGTCACAGGAAACGAAACGTGGAATTTTTGTTTTGAAACCGAAAAAAAACAACAATCTTGTAAATGGGTGTTTGAAAATAAGAACAGGCCAACAAAACGTATTTTTTTTTTCTCAGCTAGGGGTCCCATTTGCATAATTCCACTTGCAGATCAAACCAGTGTTAATGCCGAGTGGTATTCTACCATTTGTTTATCCAGGGTGTTAAAAAAAGTTCGCGAAAGAAGACCAAAAAGCCGCGTTCTCCTACATCATGACAACGCTTCTTCACACAAGGCCAACAAAACTAAGTCATTTTTACCTTCCGAAAAAGTACAACTCGTCACCCATCCTGCACATAGTCCTGACCCTGCACTGTAATTTCTGTATTTTCCCCAAAATCAAAGATTTGATGAGAGGTTTCACTTTTACCAACTCCGAAGAGGTGAGTGATAGCGTTCAATCATCAAGTAGAAAACATGCCTTTAGATCTGTGGTCCTCCTGTTTTAAAAAATGGTTCGATGGCATGAAAAAATATTTAAAATGTAAAGGAGAGTATTTTGAAAGGCAATAAACATAATATTTTGGTTATAACATGTTGTTTTTTTAAGTTACGCAAAACTTTTAGTGTGGCTGATAATAGAGAGGTGATCGAACATTACATTACAGAGAGTTACACAACAACCGTAACAATTGGGTTAACGGTTGTTTTCAAAGATTACGCCTTAGTGTTTCTGTTGCCTTACCTAATTGGGAAACTTGTGTGAGAACCACCCACGATACTCAGAAGTAAATATAAATTTTACTTAAAAACCGGGCTTCCTAACCTTTAACTTTCGAGAAAAAGAAGGGTTTAATTTCATTGATTGCATGTTTCTTTTTCGTTTATAAATAATAACACAACGCTCTTGTGATTCCTCTGGTGTTGCAAGAGAATGTGGGCGGCGGTGATCACTTAACACCAGGTGACCCGTACGCTCGTTTGTCCTCCTATTCCATATATATATAAAAAAATAAAAAAACATCATCGAATTTTTATTCGGTTCTCCGAATTAAATTATTTAATCGAAACAAGATATTTAGATAAGAGTATTCCCCAATTCTTAATCCATTAAGAATGTTATACCACAGAGTAGGGATGTATACTTACACAAAAATGAAGAAAGTATTAATTTTATTTCATGCATAAAAATGTACCAATACAATTCGTTGAGAATTGGCGGAGAAATTGGGAAGAAACCCTAACATAACTACAAATCTCTCCTTAATTACTTTTGACTTTAATCTTTTGAAAATAATAAATTTAATTTTGCGATTATTCTGCAAGAAACAAGTCAAGAGGGCATATATTCGTTGGAACTGCATCATCGGTCACAATTTTTTCAGAGCACATAACTTCTTTATTGTCAATGGCATGAATTTGTGCAGCCAGAGTCATGTTATCAGCTACTGCAGTGGCCAACGCTTGTTCAAGTCTTGATGTCGTGTTTCTCTCTGCTTCTAGAGCAGCTTTCGTTTCCATTAACACTTCGTAGTTAAAATTTTCGACGCTTTCTTTTTTAATTTTAACCGCTGCCTCGGAAAGTCGGTATTGTAGTTCAGAGTTTAACGTCTTCAGATGTGTTATTTCAACTGAAAATGTTTGAAATTGAATTCTCCACAATTTAAGTAATTGAAACTCGGAAGCAGATTTATCTACTTACAACTTACTTACTTATTAAAAAAAACTCTAATTCATTGAATTAGGCCTTATTATGCGAAAATCCATAATTAGTCAAATGTTGTGAGCCTTCTTGAGTGTAAATTCCGCTAAGATTCGTCTTCAATCTATTCGACACGTGTATCGCCTCTACACGAGGCATCGTCAGATGTTGACTCGCCAAATTCTGGCACGAGACTCATGTGAGTCTTACGGAATTTACACTCAAGAAGGCTCACAACATTTGAACAAAAAAAATCTCTTGAAAAGTTTCCAGATCGACAAGACATTATGCAGATATGTATGCGACCAAGAGAACACCACAATGTAGGTAGTATACCTGTCGTTATAGCAAGCCGTGGGTTGCGATAACCTCGTATCATCTCAAGATCCAAGTACCAATATGAAATAAAGTCTATCCAATTAGGGTCCGTTCGTCTTAAAGACAGAAGATCCTCCATCCGTCTCTAAGCACTATTTTCGTCAGGTGGAAATCGGAGAATATCTCTATCTATCTATCCATCATCAAATGTTTACGTCTTACGGCCTTTCCAAATATCCAGTCTATCTCTTAACTGAGATAACTATCGTTGACTTTTCTGTTCCAATAAAATTATCGACGGTAACTCACCTTATCCGTACACGCTGTCTGTCAATGGGACGACGTAAAGCTTACCAGCGATTAGTTTGTATGGAAATTGCAATTCACGCGTCCTAATATAAGGCGATAATAATAATATTAAAAATATATAATAAGTGTTCTAAATCTCATTTCTAAGCAATAGTTAATTGATAATTGTTTAGAATTTTTAATTAGTTTATAATCGATAGTATTTAAAATTAATAAAATAACAATGAAGTATTATCATAAGTAAAGAGGATTATACTTTGGGTACGAAAACGTTTCTTGCTTTTTATTATTATTAATATATTATAAATAATCATATTTCTTGAAAGAAACAGTTGCGTTATCAGTATATTTATAAATTTTATTAAAAATTCCGTGTCCCGGTGTTTGTTACCAAACTCCTCCGAAACGGCTGAATCGATTTGTATGAAATTTTGTGTGCATTTCGGGTAGTTCTGAGATTCGGCCAATATCTATTTTTCATGACCCTAAATGATAACCCTGGGTGGGTTATCATAAATATATTTTCCTTATTTTTTTAACAATTTTTTTATTTTTATTTTATTATGATTCAGCATTGAAAAATACATACAACTTCAAATTTTTGCCCTTCTACGATCTACAACTATTTTTGAATCGTAGAAGGCCGCTATGAGGTTGCAAGATGGCAATCGAATACAATAATTGTAGTTCGATATATTTGGTAGGTCTGAGAATCAGTTGCATCTATTTTTATACCCCAAAAACTAATTTAAAATTAACTTATAGAATTTTTTTAATACTTTACACGTCAATATTGACCCAGTATAAGTTATTAACTTATTCAAATTCATATATTTTTATTCAAAATAGGATGTGAAATCACTTATTGAAAGTCAAAAAAAACTACCACCCATTCCAAAGTGAATGCTTCAGGCCTGAGAAGAATGGGCGCAACAAACTCAGCGGGCTTTTTTTTTTCATCAAAAATATGTTTTACAATTAAAGTAACATTTAAAAAGTAACATTGTACAATTAAACTTATTATTTAATAGCCTGAGGGCGGTCGCTCCATTCCCAATGTGTGGTATCATTAAGAAAGTCATTTATGTTATAGTAACCTCTACCACACAAACGTTTTTTAACAATTCTTTTGAATAACGTAATACTTTTGTTTTTAACGTTTTCTGGGATCTTGTTGTAAAAGCATATACATCGCCCCACAAAAGACTTACTAACTCGACTTAGCCGAGTAGTAGGCTTCATCAGTTTATGTCTGTTCCTGGTGTTAACATTATGGTTATGACAGTTTCTGGCAAATTCACTTATGTGCCTATGAACATACATTACATTATCAAGAATATATTGAGAAGCGACAGTCAAGATGTTAATTTCTTTGAATTTTGCTCTTAATGATTCTCTAGGACCTAGGATAATTTTTAATTTATAAAAATAGCGCGAACAGCCCTCTTCTGCAGCACAAATATTGTATTAATATCGGCAGCGTTGCACCATAACAATATACCATAGGACATAATACTATGGAAATAACTATACTAGTCTCGCCGTATCTATGTCAGTTAATTGTCTAATCTTTTTAACCGCGTATGCTGCAGAACTAAGTCTGTTCGCCATTCCTTCAATATGGGGCCCCATTGTAATTTGGAATCTAGAGTTATGCCAAGAAATATAGCAGATTCCACCGGTTCTATCACCTCTCCGTTTAACAAAACATTTGCATTTACATTTTTGACATTTGGTACGGTAAATTTAATGTATTTAGTTTTCTTGCTATTTAACAATAGGTTATTAGCGCTAAACCAGTACACGATGTCAGATAAAATATCGTTCACTTCGTCATACATAGCTTGGTTTCTTTTCACTTTGAAAATCAGTGAAGTGTCATCCGCAAACAATACTACCTTATGTTTTTTCTCTATAAGATTAGGAAGATCATTTATATAGATAAGGAAGAGGAACGGTCCAAGAATAGACCTTTGTGGTACCCCCATACTGAGAGGAGTCCCAGGAGATCTCCTGCCATTCACGTCGACCCTCTGAATTCTATTGTTTAGATATGAAGTCAGAAGATCGAGCGCAGTTCCTTTTATGCCATAGTGGTATAGCTTCCTGACCAGCCTTGAATGTTGAACACAATCAAAAGCCTTAGATATATCACAGAAGATGCCAAGTGCATTCTGCGATTCCTCCCAGGCATCAAAAATATTCTTGATCAGCTCAACACCTGCATCCGTTGTTGAACGTCCCCTAGTAAAGCCAAATTGTTTCAAATGAAGTAACTTATGAGAGTTAAAGTAAGTAAGCATTTAGCTTAAAATTATTTTTTCATAAATTTTACTAAGGGTCGGCAAAACCGACACAGGACGATAGTTATTCGGGTCAGAAGAGCATCCCGACTTAAATATTGGTGTAATTTTACTATGTTTCAGAAGGTCAGGAAACACGCCACGATTAATACAATTATTAAATACTATTGCAAGATATGGTGCTATGACATCAATTATTGAACTTATTATTTTAACAGAAATGCCCCATATATCAGCAGTTTTTTTCATGTCGAGAGACTTAAAAGTTTTAATTATTTCTCCAGGGCTAACAAAACTAAAATTGAAAGTTTGCTGGCATTCTTTAACATTTTCCAGAAGAAGTGACTCAGCAACACTGGTGGAGGAGACAAGAGTGCTTGTTATAGAAACTGGAATGTCAGAAAAAAATTCTCGAAAGCAGAAGCAACTTCCTGCTGAGATTGAATTATAGTATTGTTTATTGATAAATTGTATTCAATGTAGCGGTCTTTCACTCTTCCAGATTCCCAGTTAATCACATTCCAAGTCATCTTTATTTTATTCGGTGCATTTTTAATTATCTGTCTGATATGCATAGACTTTGCAATAGAACAAACACTTTTAAATAATTTAGAGTATTTTTTAACAAACTCGAGAAAAGATGCATCATGATTAAACATATAATGATCTCTCACTATATAGTTCATATAGCCTTTGTCTGCTCTTATGAATGCCAGCTGTTGCCCAATCATTAAATGACAAGAGACTACCTGACTTGACAGTCTTTGAAGTAAATATAGAAGCAAACTCTGTTTTAATTATTTTAAATAACATATCATACATTTCATTAGGATTAATATTATGTTTCAATAAATCCAAATTTGAGAGTTTAACTGAGACATTACCTTTATATTTCTCCATCCGCCTATTATTCACAGGAACAAACGTAAACTTTTTAATTTTAGAACATTTATTGACCTCAATATTAAAAGAGGCTAACTGGCCAAAGTGGTCTGAACTCAGTTGGTTTATTATTGCCTGAGAAATGGGTTTATAATTTGAAAATATGTTATCAATACAGGGTCAACTAGTTATTCATAAATTGGTCGTTGATTTGATCCTTAAGTGTTACTTAATTATGCGTTACTTTTAAAGCTCATATTAGTCACCATTTGCACGTTGTAGTTCACGAGCCGTGTCGTGTAGCTCGGCGGCTACGAGGCGTCTCTCCCGCGCGTGCGCTGCAGCCGCAAGTCGCGCCCTTTCACGCAACTCGGTACCAGCGCTCGCACATTTTTCTACACGGCGCAATTCACTTTCCAAACGGCTGGCTTCTCTGTAAGATTTTGTTGTTGTTTTAAACAAAAACTACATACTTTTTTTGAAGTAAAATTTCTTTAGGCGTGACTTGAGGGTAACTCAGAATATTTTTCTGACGGAAGTAACCTTAGTACTTCCGGCAGAAAAAAGTCAATTCAACAAATTTTTAACCATTATAATTTTATGGTTCAAAAAATTGTTTCAAATTGCTCAGTAATATTTTCTGGAAATTTCCGAGTGTATTTGTTTATTTATGACTATAATACTTTGTAATAAATAATAAATAAAAGTTCTCAGTCTGACGTTTGCAACATTCGTTAATTTTTCATCGTCCATCGGACATGCAAAAGGTCCGAACCTATAGAGCCATATTGTTAATATTCAATAACAACGTTATATTGATATGTGTGATATTAATAATTTAATTATTTTAATTAATGTAAGTATATATTTAATGGTATAAATTAAATCTTCTTGTCTTTCAACTTCTTAAGAATATTTATTATTATATACTGGATGTCCTGGAATAGGTGGGACAAACGAAAATAACATATTTTATCTATGAGATTTCGGAAAAGCAAAAAAAGTATGTATTTGTACTTATCTGTTAATTATTCCAATGTTAAATATAATTAAGTTTTACTTCAATCACACGTTAAGATTACATGCACACACTTTTTTTAATTATTTATTCAGAAACAGACAGTCTTACAAATGAATTACTAAATTAAATAAAAGATACCAGACCTATAGTTTCCTTAATTAACAAGTTTAATAGCGAACAGTCTATTATAATTATACAAACATATAAAAATACTTTAAGAGATCATATAAATTTTTTGAGAATTTAAATAAAATTATTTTATTATGTATTTTTCTTAATTTTGAAAAATTTGAACAGGAAGCTGCTATATCTGCACCATAATCTTTGTGAAAATTATTATTGTAAAATTTACTCACACGACGAACAAAACTATTTTCTATAGAAAATATATAACAACTAGAACAAGACTCTACATGAAATAATTCGTTTGAACGACATGTGCGTTTTTGAGAGCGAGGTATTTTTATGTTTATACATTGCAACAACCAGGGACAATCCATAATATTATTAATTATTTTGTACAAAATAACAGTATCAATCAAATGGATTTCTTGATTTCTTTTCTCATATAACAGAATAAGAAATCATTATTATTATATTATGTTCCTTATCATTAACACATCGCGAACATATGTATAAATAGTAAAGTCAAGAAAATAGGGAAATTTATGGAATCAAAGCAAATCCGAAAGTAATTGTCCAATAGAATTTGAGGTGTTGAAGCCTTTTAAGTGTGGGATGAAAGCGCGTTTTATGAAGGAATTGTCATATTTGGTGAATTTATAACAAGTAGTTCACTGCAGGTGTTCAGCGCCAGTTTTTAAGTAGTACCTTCTACGGCTTTAAATCAAAATACATTTTAATTTACCTCCCAATGGATAATCAACCTTAGCTAGTGAAATTACTGGGCAAATGAGACTTAACATCTTATGTTTCAAGGTGACGAGCGCAGTTGTAGTGCCACTCAGAATTTTTGGGTCTTTCAAGAATCCTGCACGGAACTGAATTGTAAAGGGCAGGTCGTATCAATTACCATCAGCTGAACGTCCGGATCGTCTCGTTCCTTATTTTCATAAAAAAATTGGCATCCTACACATACTCCGCAAGATATAGGTAAATGAAAGCTGCAATAGAAGTGGATCGTATAAACTCGCAAACTAACCTTCGAGCAAGCTCCGTCGAAGTGGTTATTTTTTCTTGTAGTTCCAAATAATCACACTGTAACGTTGAATATGAGGAAATTATGGGCCGTATATGCAGCAGCTCTCTCTCGAGTTCAACTATTTTCAAATTCATATCTGAACATTTCTCCTCGAACATGGAACGTTGTCGCTCCTGCAAGTAAACTGGACTTTCACTTCACATTTTATATTGTGAGAATTATCTTCCAGGCAGTGGTAGCTTAGCATTAATACATTCAAAATCATTCATCTCTCACCGAAACCTTTCGAAAATATATGCCCCCGGAGGAAGAAAATGAGAATTGAGCAAGAAACTTAGCGAGCAATTTTTTTTAGAAAACATTTTGGATACACTGAAATCTATTTATTAAATACAGAATATGGGGCAATCACTCCAATTCTGAAGTGTTATCAAAGTTTTTTTTAACGTAATACATTTGTTTTGTACATTTTCTGGGATCATATTATGGTAAATGTATAGTATCGGATCGTATACACTTACTAACTAGACTTTTACCGGGTAATAGTCATTACAAGTTTATGTTTGTTTCTGATGTTAACATTATATCAGTTTCTAGAAAATTTGCTAATGAAGAAAAAATTTGCTAAGAATATATTGAGAGGCAACAGTTAATTTAAATATTTTTAACCGTTATTATTATTTAACACCTAGGTTATAAATAGCGTAATTGGTGCTAGATCGACCTGTTATAGTTAATAAATCATTGTATTTGTTGAATGCAATTATTAATTATGACTGTGATCACGACCATCATGTTTACATTGTATCCTTACACAAACAATGAATTCAAGCTCTAAAAGTTAATGCACCAATATACGATAATTTATATTTATACAGATAATTCTTTATTAAATTTTATGAAACAATTTATATAAATTAAATACGATTCATATATTGGACCTTACAAACTTTTTCAGCCATTATAAATTACTCTTTTTGATTGAAAATAATGGCCGTTGATAAACATATTATGGTAAATTTAGTAATTTAAGAGAAATATTTCTATTGAAAATTTAAAAGCGCTTAGTTTAAGACTAATTGAATAAAGTTTATTTGACTTTGACTTTAATTCGGCAGCACAAAGATAATATAGACAGTAGGCAATATTTAGCTTATAATCTAACAGATGCTGTAGAATTGATTGTAGTATAACCTCAAAAGAGCAAAGTACTCGATCTTTACACATATTTTTTATTGAAATGAAGTAACCTTGATATACGTAACGAATACGTAACATGTAAATAAAAAGGAGTAAAGTTTATAATTAATAATAATTCCTAATAAGTTTACCTACATTGTACATTTGAAGTATATTTTCAGGTAGTTCCTGAAAAACGTTCCAAGCCACAAACATCACATTATAAGGAATTCGTGTTTAAAGTTTAATAAATATTAGTGTATTTCATACTTGTGGGTTGGACTACTATGTCATGATGTCAATTAAAGAGGGATAGTAGGGCTGCCATTTTTTGTTAGTCCGTTAATATGAATCAAGTGCCCAGTTTTGTGTTCTTAACTCAATTTCGACATGATTGTAGTTTGGAACGTTTTTCTGAAATTATCTCCACTTAACACAAAGTTACCTTAAGTTCTAATTCCATTTTGACGCTGGTTAGTTCATCTTGAACTCGTGTTAGTGTATCCGCGACTTGTGCGGCGCCGGCTGCGGCCGCCTCGGCGTTCGCACGCGCATCTATCGCGTTTCGCTGTGACGCGTCCCGCGCCGCTTCCGCTGCCTCTGCGCGAATTGCTTCCGCACGAAGCGCGTCTCGTAACCGTGTCTCTGATATCTTAGTAGGGGACGTAATAAGATTATCTTTTTTAGCCGCACAAATGTTTTGATTGAACTATAATTATCGCCAAGTCGAGCAAAAACAAGCAGCACGGCCGTACCATCCTTTTCTCGAAGCATGTGAGGCCATTTTGGACCCCCCTATGACTTCTTTGTGGGTAAAACTAGAACCCTGAATTCAGTAACCAAGCAGACATTGTATAAGCACGGTATATTTAAAATTTCATTCAATTTAAAACAATAGTTTAAAAGTTATAACTAGTCAAAGTTTCTAAATTTTCTCAAAAGTTCTACAAGACATAGAAGCTTCAAATTTAGAATAAAATTGTTATTAAGTGTATAAATCTAGGTAATCCATAATATTTTGCAATTTTGGTGCATCTACATACACCAACTGCATAAATAACTTTGTAATCCCCTATATAATATGAGATTACAAAATTATTTATACTGTTAGTGTTTGCGTTGCAAATTTACGTGGCACTTTCGAGAGTCATAATTCATAATCAAAAACATAACTTGTAAAAAAAAACCAAGTCTCAAGACTCAGTTCTTCGACGTAAAAAGATGTGAGATCCATGTAATAAATACCAATACCAAGTCGGTTAAACAATCTAATTAACTATAATTTAAATAACTTGTGAGATACATTGTGTTTTTAATACATTATTAATTAATAATAATACTGTGTGTTTTCATGCGATGGCCAAGTAAATCTACTTACTCAAAACATAAAAGATTTTCAATATTAGGTATATGATCACTGTAAAATTATGTTAGGTTAGCTAATTACGTTACAACTTAAGACAGAAGGACTCCTACTAAATAAATTGACTGATATGGTATTACATGGATCAAACAAGTTTTTTACGGTACAAGAACTGAGTTGCGAGACTTAGATTGGAACTTTGCAAGAAAGAGTGAACAATAAAAAATTTATAAATTTGCTAAACTTTATATTACGAGTCGAAGCCGAGGGTCTCAATCCACTTCTACCTTATAGGCGTAATAATAATATTTTCACGAAATTATGGATACATTAATCGGCCCAGTTGTCATATTCGACACCACAAAGGCACATTTCTCAAAACTGTAGATTTAAACATACGATTTGCATATTTCGTTTTCTGCTGTTACATCAGACTCCAATACATTACCTCACGGCTATATCTGACGATATCAGGAGCCCTATATGTAAACGATGAATACCGTTCACATGGAGAATAACAAAAAATAAATTGGACTTGTAATTAATATTATGAATTTTTATATCTTTATATTTTTACTTTTTGGACACCACACCCTTATACAGTGATGGTTTTTCTAGTTTTTAAGTTTACTTTTAATTAGAATAAAGAATTAATGTTAACTATGGGACGTAATTGGCCTGAAATAAAAGAATTATTATTATTATTATTATTAAGAAATCGATTTTGTAATTTCGAATAAAGCAGTAGCTAATCAGTATATTAAAGTTTACATCAAAATAATTATTATATATATATATTACCTATTACACGAATGAGTAGTCATTTGTATGTTGTTTATAAAACTGTACTGTTAACAAAACAACTCACGCTCAACTGTTGAAATTCTGCAACCAGTTCTGCGAACTGTTTTTCAAATAATTCAAAATCAGATGCTTTGGAAGCCATTTAATGCAAGTTTTCTTAATTTTATAATAATGTTTTTTAATGAATAACAACTTTAATATCATAACATAATGGCGGGAAAATATCTTTTTTTATCATGATGGCAAACGGCTCCACACCATACAGCCAAATTTATGCTTATGAGGGCTGCCATTTTATGTTATCATATACTGTAAATTAATATCAATTCTCTTTTTTAATTCAGATTCATATAAATGTGAATGTTTGTATTTTATGGAAAAACATTAAAGGTCCTTCTACAATTATTAAAATCAAATGATGCCCTTTAAATATAAATACTTTAATCCTTTTAAAATATTTAGAAAAATATTTTATTTTTGTTTGAAAAAGGAACTACAATTAGTTCTTTTTCATTATCTTCTTTCTTTATCATTGAATTTCTTTTTGCAAGACTTAAGCGCGAAGTGCGTGTGTGATGTGTATGGACTACTTGGGCCTAAAAATAAAAATTCCAACGTTTGGTTGCAATAAAACGATACGATATGATAATTATGTTGTACATATGAATTGTATAAAAAGCGAAAGAAAGATATATGATTGTTGAACATGTAAATTTTTTATTTGATCGATTAATTGCTATTTTTACATAAAAAAATTGTTTTAGTGACTTACGGTGTGGAATTGTCTGTGGAATTTATGGAGTAACACACGAAAAATTCTGAAATTATTTTTAACTCAGTCTACTTTTAATCTCTTCTTTGATTATGTGGAAATCCATGGAATGTGAAAGGCAGCACAATTTATTCTTTTTTGCTGTGAAATGCCGACGTTTTAGATCTTTGAGCAGCCAAATTATATTTTTTATTTCTAAATAGAGCTTGATAATTTTGCCATAAAAGAATATACACGCATCAGCACCAAGTGCTGCCGGTGTATCCAGAGTTATAATAATAATTAAGTAAGTTTCAATTCCGTTTCTAGTGTCTAAATGTATATTTTTTAACTCGAACCCCCGTTACTCAAGCTTATCCTGTGTAGCCTTAGACCATATGTGAAACATTTTACGTCATCAATAAAGACGCCCAGGATAGCCCTTTCACTAAAACTCATACGTTCAATTGATGCTATAATTCTGGGGGTAAAGATAAGGAAGGGGTAACAGATGTTTGAACTCGGTATTTACAGTTTAAGATGTTGTTTTGATGCTTGGTCACTTTGGAAGACGATAGAATGCCATTAATAAAGACTAAAATAAAAGTTGTTCAAAGTAAAAAAGAGATTCAAAGCAAAAAAATGTGGAACAAATTAACAATCTTTATTAAACCAGGAGTTATTTTTGTAACTTTATAAAAAGTTATTTTTATGCATCTCTTGATAATTTGATCAAAAAATAATATCTCAATATTTTTTCAATTGGCTTACACGCTTCAAACAATATTCACTAGCTCTAAACTGACTGGAAAAATAATTTCAATCTTCTAACAAAATCAATCTATGTAATTGAAATGTGTCAATTATTGTGGCTTCGAGATAAGAGCAGACTACGAGCTGAATATTAAAAAAGGAATATTGTTATTTTTCAGAGGGCGGGCTTTTGTATAAATATGGAGGCAAGCGTTTCCCCGCTGCAGTACATCAGTCGACGCTCCGCCAGTTAATGTGAGTATAAGTCCAATACGGGATATAAGGGATAGGTATTTGTTTAATATACCCCAGTGACCCCAGTTGTCAAATAAATTTTTGATGGATATAATAACTGGGGTTTTCATAGTTACGGTTACAAATTAGACCACGATTAGTAACCGCAATAAGTTTTAAAATGTTATATTTTGTTAATTAATTAAAATTTCTATAAATTAAAATACTATTGTTCGTATACAAAAAATTTATTAATTTCTTGTAATTCGCAACCAAACCACACTAATGATTATAGTTCTTATATGTAACTAAAATCACAGAGTAGGTATAGATAGTTACGTAATGAACGAAATTTTAAAAATAAATCTGTATAATTAAGTGGCATATTGAGCACTATCTTAAGCGCTATTGTAAGTGCCATATTCACGGGTTGAAACTTATATGAGAGAATATATCCCGTTATAATTATTTAATTTATGTATTAAATATATGTATGTACATACTTTAGTGTAGTAATAATTAAAAACGTATTCTATAATACAGCAGAATATCACTATATCTTATTGTGTTTATTATATAGTTTCAGTAAGAGACAAGATGCGTCTGCTTACAACGTTTGCTCTGATGATGACTCTAGCGTTCACCATCACCGTGAAGTGTGGTCTGGGAGCGAACATCCGGGGCCTTCCGCTGACTGAAGATGACGAAGAAATGAGACCTCGTCACTTCTACCGGGATTATGGACTCAGGAGTCGCTTGGACGCCTTCGATGACTACGGTCACCTGAGGTTCGGACGCTCGGAGGACTGACACGCGGACACGCACAGACCCTTTCATCACAAGCAAACAGGACGCCAATGATGTTGAATTAGTAATATTTGAACAATGAAATATTGTGGCTGGCATATTTCATATAACTTATACCTGTAAATAAATATGTGCAAGATTTAATAAAGTATTTTTCTTTGGCCTAGCCAAAATAAAGATTGACTCGAACGGTTCGCTCAGCAGGAAAGAGCGATCGGACTGAAACCGAGAGGTCGCGGCTTCGAGTCCCGTATCGTTCATAAATTTTGGTTACAAATTTAATTTGTATAATTAATCCCATAAGTGACCACTTTATTGATTGACATATTCAATAGCATTTTATGCTGTTTTATTAGGTACCTCAATACTCTTACAAACTTTTCAACTTCGCATTATGATAGTAGATTAAACTATAATATAAGTATAGGTAGCATATCACTTATACTGACTCCACATCCCACATTAGCTGTTCTGTCTATGATAAATAGAAATCGGTCCATAAATATTGCGACAGCTATTTAATTAATTAGAGCACTGGTAACGACGTCAGCAACTCAAATAAAACCAAAACACAAAAATATTTCAATACAACTCGAACAATTCAATTCACCGAGTTCAAGACGTAATGCAACAGTGCTATGAAGACAAACAATATTGTTAGACAGCCTTCTTGGATGTACAGCAAGCGTTCGACCGCGTCAGCATAAGGGCCTACTTTGTAAAGTAAAACAAAACTACTTTCTTCAACTCTCTCTTCAACATTTTAGCATTCGCACCTAGCTGAAAGAATACTCCTGGTTAAGCGTGGTGAAGCAAGATCAGGTCTTTACAACATTGTGGATGGGGTACCGCAGGGTTCAGTTATTGCCCCTACTCTCTACAACATGTACACTTGTGATTTGCTCACATCAGATAGTGCGACTGTTACTACTTATGCGGACGACATCGGACCTGTCCTCCCAGGGATCAGTTGAATGAGCCAGTTACCAGCAGTAGCAGGTACTGAACCGCATATTCTGGTTAAACCAAAAATCCCATCACACCACCTTCAGCCTGAGAAGAGGAATCTGCGCCCTAGTACAACTAGGCAATGCCTTGCCACACTGTGATTGTATTAGGTAAATGTCAACCGAAGTCACTCTAAAAACGTCATCAGAAGAGGTGACGAAACATTGAGTTGAATAAAATAAGCACAATTACAATTGCAAGCGTTTTAATCCTATTAAAAGTGTTTTATTTAAAAAAGCATAGATCATCAATGTGTTAATTATATATTTTGTTTACTTAATAGCACGCTGTATTAGCCCCATCAATAGGTCTCAACGAGAACTGATTATTGAAATATAAATAAGCATCGTTAGTACCAAGTCAAAAGACAACACCTCAAAATGGCGGTGCTTCCCCTCCACAAGCGTTATAATTTACAGTACACATTCAACGTAACAATTTCTTTGTTTTTCTTTGGCTATCGAGTGATATATATTTAATTGCTCTGTCGTAAGTCTTATTACTCCACAGGTGAATAACTAAACGACCGGACAACGAGGAACTACAATATTTTATAATAATAATAATAATAATAATAATAATAATAATAATAATAATAAT